>MCFG01000289.1:37500-89790 GCA_002104895.1 Anaeromyces robustus | reverse complement strand
TCATAGGGATAAAGCTATTTTAGAAATTAAAAAAAAGGTTAAATTCACGTAAAAAAAAGATAAACCAGTCATTCTTGTTTGGAGACTTTAATTATGAAAAAAGAATCAATTTTCTTCTATTATTTCCAATCTCTCTCGACATTGACTATTATGAACATGATTGGACCCCAGTATACAAGAGTTTCTGGACTTCATCGATCATGCATTGACTTTGCTATTATCAATGATACTATACTTTGTTTGAACATATTAAAAAAAAAAAAATTTCTGCTTCAATTCTTTCCTCAATATTTCTGATCATCTTCTTATTCTAATTTCCTGTAACAAGAAGACTTCAGATGACTTCATTTCCCTCACCTTCCTAAAACTTTCAAATGGTCAAGAGAAGTATGTAAATCTAATAATAAAAAATCGCCCTTCACAACTCCTTTTCTATTTTAGCCGAGGAATTTAATTCTAATAATCTCTCCACTGACGAGATGCTATCAAAATTTGTACAAGCTTCCAATAAAGTAGATGATAGTATCAAGGCTCGTATTCCATCTAACTTTTAGGGTTCCTCGTTTCATTGCCCTCACGATATCAAGAAACTCTCTCACGAAAAGTATATCATGTATACTAAAATCAAAATATTTCCATCAACCACGATGCTTCAAATATCTTCGAATTTCTCAAACTATGTGACTCCTATAATAAAATATGTGCAAATATAAAATCAATCAAAAAGAACATTAGGAAGAATTTCTTTCTGGACTTTGTTAAATCTGTTTGTGATGATTTTAAAAACAAAAACATTAGGAAAGGATGACAAGGCTTACATAAAATAGCCAAACCATCTTTTCTACCTCTCCCCCCCTTGATGTCATCAAAGATAACAATTATAGCCTCCTTTTTTTTCAAAGGAGGATTAAGCTTCGTCGCTTTGCTGAACATTATGAACTCTTAGCTTCTGATATTACTGGTCATAGTCTTAACAAAGAATTTTGGGAAAATAAACTTGGATCTTCTCCTCCAGACTCTTCTGAACGGAATATCAATGGTCCTATTACTATTTCTGAAATTTACAAAACTGTTTCTTCTTTGAAAAACAATAAAGCTCCAGGTCATGATGGTATTCCTTCTGAATTCTTCAAAGCTTTCTTTTGTGAATATTCATCAAATAATAATCCACCAAATAATCAGACAAATCCTTCTAACCCAGTTATTCCGGATTCTATTAAATGTCTTGAATTATTATTTAATAGAATTTGGGATGGTGATTTCCTGTCTGAATGGAATTCTGCATCGATCATTTCTATTCCTAAAAAATGGAGACCTTTCTGATTGTAACAACTATAGAGGAATTTCTCTGATCAACGTCAGTATAAAGATCATCACAAAGATTATCACTAACAGAATTAATAATTATGCACCTAAACATAATTTTATTCGTCCAGAAAAGTTTGGTTTCCGTTATAAAGAAGAATGCATCAGTCTTTACATATTAATCCATGAAATATGTCAAAGAAGAGCTTTTCTAAATCAATTTACTCACCTTGCCTTTCTTGATTTGAAAAAAAGCCTACGATTCTATTCCTATCTACAATATTTTAACAAAATTAAATAATCTTGGTATACGTGGTAAATACCTTAATTTTATTGCAAACCTCTACCTTACCTCGAAAGCTCGTGTCTCGCTGAATAATCAACTTTCAAATGAATTACCTATAAATCGTGGTGTTCGCCAAGGTTGCCTTTTATCCCCAATTTTATTCAATTTATTCATTAATGATATCTTGAATAATTGTTCTAAGGTATCAATAGATTTCCTAAAATTTCTACCTATAAATATCTTGGTATCCCTTTTGACAATTCTCTTTCCTTTAAACCTATTATTTCTAAGCTTAATTCAAAACTTAACCTAACTATAAATTCATTCACTCTTTTTCTCCTTAATCATAACATCCCATTGGTTCTTAAACGAAGAATTTTTTTCTTCCCATATTATCGGTATTTTAAATTACTACTCGCCCCTTTTAGGTTCTAATGAGACTAAAAACCAAAAAAAGCCCAATCTATATTTAATAGAGGATTATATTGGAGTCTTGGACATAAATCTATCAATCCTAACACATGTACTTATTCCATTTCTCACGAATTTTGGTTCACTCCTTTCTCAGCGATTTGTGCTATAGCTCAAATTCGTTGTTTCGATAAGTGAGGAAAATCTTCTTGTATTATTAAAGAACTAATCACAAATATTCCTACTATGCCTTATTATTATTCATGGACTAAAGAATCTCATACCCTAAAAAAGAAATTAAAAGGTTGTTCAAAAAAGGAAATTATTGATAAGTATATAAATAACTTAGAGATGTACAAATAAAAAATCCAACTAAAAGAGCTTCTATATACTTGGAATGTAAATATAGACCTTCCAAAGATATACAGGATCTTTGCTTTATCATACGCCCCAATACCAACTGGGGTTCTTCTGGATTATGAGAATACGCAGCGGTTTTCAATTTTACTATAAGTTTCTACTTAAAATGTAAGTATTCACTTGAAAAATTTCCTACGTGCTGCCCTTGCTGTGGTGAAAAAACGCAAAGTTTCTCTCATTGGATATTCAATTGTAAGGCCTTTGAACAAGGATAGAGATACTTTTATTAAACACAATGTTGACTTATACTTGAAGTTCACCGTAATTAATCAAACTAAATCACTGGGATTTTTCTGAGGACTCTGACGAAGATTATGAAAATAATATATATATATTACTTGATGCTTAACACTTTCTTTAATGGGTGTTATGCATTTGATAAACTAGGTATTGATGAGGGACGGAGTCAATGGCATGGACAACTTTTCAAAGGTTCATCCGAGTCTCCTGTTCCGGTATATTGTGGGTCTGTCGTGAATATATCCTTTCGGATTCTTTTCAATTGGTATAATAACAAAAAGAACACTCCGGGCGGCTTCAAGGGCGTCGACGTCGAAAAAGATAAGGCATGGAATTTATTCCGATACGGATTCGAATGATATCTTATTCGTTGAATGGGAGAGGTTAGAAATTTTAACTTCTTTCCTTTTTATTTATTTATTATTTTTTAAAATTGATTAATATCTGTAATGAATTTTATTTATTTCTTGTATCTTTTTGTTACATATATGTCTAATTTAAATTAATAATTTTAAATAAAGATTAATAAAAAGATATAAAGGTTTAATATTTTTATAATAATTATTAAATATTAAAAATTTATATCTTTTATATTTTTATTTTTTTATTTTTTTTTTTTTCTTAATAATAATTGTTATAATTTATATCTAATTTTTTTTTTTTTTATTATATATTAAATTAAATATTTATACTTTATTTATATTTTATACGTTTCTTTGTTTTTCTTCTTTGAAATCTTAGATCCGAAAGTTGATTCTCTTTTTAAACAAATATTTGGAAATTCTAATAATAAAGGCCTTTTCTGAGGACCTGTACTTCCATTCATTTGGAATGCTCAGAGGAGGGTAAATGCCTGTCGATACATGGCGACGTTAAGGGCATTTTATGAAGTCTCTTAAATAAATGTTCTTTTTTCTAATAATATGTATAAGCTGGATATGCAGGAAATGAGATATTTGTATTTTTTTAAATTTACCTTACATGTATTTCTGTATATTATCACTGTATGAATCCATTGTAATTGTTTTAATTATTGTATGAGCTTGATTCACTCAAAAGCATGTGCTTATACTTTATTAGTATTTAGAATAGTTATTTTTGAATTCTTCACCTTTAACTTTTTTTTTTTTAATTTTCATGAATTTAAGAATTTACAAGATTTCAAATATATTTACATTCGCAAAAAGAGTTTTTTATAACAACTAGCAATATTCTACAAGTGTTTTTATAATAGTGTAAAGAAGATAAACAATTGATAAATTTAAACAACAGTAAAAAATTTACATTCAGTTATTACTAATCTACATTTTTAACTCGATCTTTTTAGTTTAAAAAAAAAAAAAAAATTTTAGTTTAGTACTTTCATTTTACTTTATTATTTTTTTTTTTCAATATTAAATATATAATCACAATGGTAATAATTCTTGTCCTAATTGTTGTTCATGTTGTTTCCATTGTGAGAGTTATCAGAGAATTGATCATTGGTTTATAAATTGTTTCTTATTTAAAAATCTTCGTATTGATCACTTCTCTGATTTAGATAGAAATTTTTTTTTATTTTTTAGATAGTCTTATTAATAGTTTAGTTAGGACCAGTAATAACCCTAGTGTGGATAATAGAATAAATAATATTGTTAAGGGTTATAAAAGTAGTAATAATAGTATAAGTAATATAGATATATTAGGTAGTAAAAAAAAATAGTTAATAGGTATAGAATATATATATTTTTTTAATTGGTGGTAGAGATTATGGTTTTAATGATAGAATTAACAATAGTCCATACAAAAAGGAATGGGAATATTTGTTTAAGTGTCAGACTGAATCTGGTACTTATTCAAAATCCCCATTCTTGTTGCGATCTGCGGCTCTATTGAATGATATCATGCCTGTTGTGTCTGTAAAAGACAACATATATTGTTCAATAAATTTAAAACCAACCTCTCCAGGAACGTCAATGCTGATAACACAGTAGGACAGCCTAGTAGGGCAAATGCCGATCCTATTTCCGACCCTAGTGGAATAGGATAGATCAATTTTACTTTAATTCTATATTTAGAATTAAGGGCTTGTATGGATTTATTGTTTTTAAATATTATTATACTACTTTTTTTTCCCTCCAGTATTATTTATTATTATCTATAATATTTTACTGGTTTTTTATTTTTTTTTTTAGTTTCATTTTTTTTTTCATTATGTGTTTTTTTTTTTTTATGATTCATGTATTTTAATATTTAAATTCAATAAAGTTGACGTACAAATTGTGTGCCATAAAAAAAAAAAAAAAAAAAAAAAAAAAAAAAAAAAAAAAACTAATAATAAAGATATTCCAATTTAAGTTTTAATAAATGCTATATTACCAGAAAAAAAGAAATAATTAAAAGATTTAATTTTTTTTTTTTTGAAAATATAGAAATATATTCAACCAAGTAATGATCCCCCCAATAGAAGAGAACTTTTTTTTTGTATTGATATTTATTTGCTAAAAGTAAACGAAAAAAAAAAAAAAAAAAAAAATTTTTTTTTTTTATTATTATTGAAATACAAATTCATGAAATTTAAAGATGCCCTGGGACGTTCTTGAACTTACTGCTTCAAGAATTTTTGATAAACTCTATTAAAAAAGGTGATAGGATTATACCAAAAGAAAAAAAAAATTTATTGCATTAATTTTTTTTTTTTTTATACCTAAAATCCATTTCCAGAAGATGAAGATTATTATTATCATTGATTTACCCATGAATTTAACTAAAAAAAAAAAAAAAACATTTCGTTACCTTTTAACGATATAATTATTATAGAATTAAAAAAAAAAAAAAAAATTTAAAGATATATTTAAAATATCAGAAATAAAAAGAATCAGTATTAAATAGTCAAAATTAATAAAGAAATTGAAAGAAAATTATGATTTATCTTTTTATCTTATATTAAATATATATTATATTATGAGTCAAAGAATATGGATAGTAATAAATATTTTATGATGAAAAAAAAAAAAAAAAAAAAAAAGAAATAGAATAAAAGTTAAAAATTAAAAAAGTAAATAAAAATGTATAAAAATGTAAATGTAAAAAAAGAAAAAAAGATAAAAACAGTTATTTATTGTTAAAAATGAAATAGATGAAAATCTTTATAAACTATTAATAAAGAGTTAATACCATTAAAAAAGCATTAGATCTTTGTAATAAATCTTAGTGAAGTGAAAGTGATATGGATAGCTCTGTTGAAAAAATTGAATAGGATATGGAATATTTATCACAATTGAAAGGAAAAGATGAGGAATTAAATAATTTAACAAATGAGATAAATGATATTAAAAAGCGACTAGGTGAAGGAATTAATGACAAAGACAATAATAAAAAAAGAAGAAAAAAAAGACAGATTAGATTAGATTAAACTAAACTATTTGAAGAAATATATATATATATATATTTCTATTTAATAATTTGATGTTCATTGACAATAGTATATATATCTTTTTTTTTTTTTTTTTAAAAAAAAAAAAAAAAGTATAAAAAAATTCTAAATTAATAATTATTTAAGATTTATTATTAAAAATGAATTGAATTTTTTTAAATAAATTTTTATTAATATAAATCGTTTAATAATAATTTAAATTCGAAATTTACTTAAATTTTTAATTACATTTAATATCTATTTTATCAATGTATTATTCTTTAAAAAAAAAAAAAAAAAATTATTGTAATCAATTACTTTATAGTTTTATAAAAAAAAAAAAAAAAGTTATAATTAAAAAAGTGAAGTATTTATATATATATATTTATATTTTATCATAGGTAGAAAATATTAATAAAAAAAAAAAAATTTTTTTTTTATTTAATTTACATGAATATATATATTATATATTATATATTATATATATCAATTATATCAATTTATTTTCTATTATTAATATATTTAAAATTAAAGTTTCTACCTATGATAAAATATAAAGTAGATTTTTTGCACTCAGTTTTTTGTTAATTACTTAGTGCAAAACATATCTTACTTAAAAAAAAATTAATTTTTTTTTTATAAAATATTAAAATAAATTTATGATATTTACAAAATTTAAATGAAATTATTTTTATCATTATTATTATTATTATTATTATTTTTATTATTATTATTGTTGTTGTTGTTGTTGTTGTTGTTGTTGTTGTTGTTGATAACTTAATGATACTTTTTTATATGGATGATTGTATTGAAAGAGATTAAATTAAAATATAATAAATAAATAAATAAATAAATAACGATAATAATAATAATATATAAAAAAGAAATTCTAAAAAAAAAAATTTATAAAAAAAAAAAAAAAAAAACATTATTAATAATAAAAATAATCAGAACTTCTAAAATAAAAGTTTTTTTTTTTTTTATTTTGTTTTAATTTTTGTTTGCATTTTTGTTTTCATTTTTGTTTTTTATTTATTTCAAATAATAATAAAAACAAAAATAATAGTAATAATAATAGTAATAATAATAGTTAAAACAAAAGAAAATCTACACAAAAATATTTATTCCTAATTTACATAAAATAAGAAAAAAAGAAAAAAGAAAGTAAAAAAAAAAAAGGAAAAAAAAGAAAAAAAGAAAGAAAAAAAAAAAAAAAGGAAAAATAGATTATTCTCTTTTCTTTTTGAGTTGATTTTACTTTTAAAAGTAATTTTTTTTTTTTTTAAATTTTTAATTTTTAATTTTAAAGTTTTTTTAATAATTTTTAATAATTTTAGGTCATAATTATTGAATAATTAATTAATTAATCACTAATAATTTAATAATTAATAATAATATTTAATATTTAATAATATTTAATAATAATTAATAATAAAAAATTCATTTTGAGTTAAAAATTAAAAAATAAATTTTAACAAATTTGGTAAATAAAAAAAATAAAAAATAAAATAAAAAAATAGATTATTCGTTAAACGTTTCACTTACTTTTAAAAGTAATTTTTTATTTTAATTTTTATTTTTATATTTTTTATTTTTATTGTTGTTTCATTTTATTCAATAATAATTATTAACTATTAACTATTATTTATTTATTTATTATTTAAAAAAAAATTTATTAAAAAAAATTACTTTTAAAAGACAATAAAACCACATAATCATCCTAATCATCCTAATCATCATAATAATCATGATAAGAATAATAATTAATAATAAATGATGAATAATAAATAATTAATAATTAATAATTAATAAAAATGGAATGAAATGGAATTATTCTATTTTAATGACTTTATTTAATGACTTTATGTATACTATGCATAAATACAATAAATACAATTATTATTTTTTTTTTTTGTGGATGTTAAACTAATTAGAATTAAGGGATTCTTTTTTTTTGACTAGGAATCATAACCAAAAATAAGAAATAAGAATTATGAAATATAAAATATGAAATAGGATTTAATCCTATTATATGACTTAATTGAGCTTAATGATTGATAATAATCCGATGAATTTTTCTTTTTTTTTGTTAGATATGTAAAATTAACTTTTAAAAAAAAATAAATAAATAAATAAATAATAATAAAATAAAAATAAAAATTGCCACAATAATAAATATAAAATCACATTTTAAACAGGTTGTTTTTTTTTCTTTTCTATTAATAATAATTCTAATAATAATAAGCATAGAAAAATAAAATTTTTTTTTTTTTTTAAAAAAATAAAATCTTATTTAATGACTGATAATGATTTATTTATTATTTCTTGGTCTTTTTTTTTTTTTTTATTACAACTACAAATTAAATTAAATAAATAAATAAATAAATTAATAAGTAAATAAATTAATTTTGGGGATTGAATTTTTTTTTTTAAATTTTTTTTTTGACATTTTTATTCATTTATTTATTTATTTATTTATTTATTTATTTATTTACTTATTCATTTAATTTAATTTAATATGAAATAATTTAAATATATTTAATCTATTTAATATTTAATATATAAAAATTTATATAGAAAAATAGAAATATTATATTATAGATTATATATTAAATATTATATAACTATTTATAATAAACAATATAAAAAAAAACAATTCTTATTATTAATTATTAATTCTTTATTATTAATTCTTTATTATTAATTATTATTATTATTATTAATTATTATTATTTAAAAAAAAAAAAAAGGTGATAAATTATTTTTTTTTATTTTTATTTTTGCACCCTACTTTAAGCTATTATTCTTAATGAAAAAAAATTTAAAATTATATTTATTATAAATATAAAATATCCTTTTTTTTTTTTTTCCTCTTGTATATAAATATAAAAAGATTTTATCATATCATACAAGATCCAAATGAATGTAAATTATTCATTTATTTATTTTTTTATTTTATTTAATATTTTATTTTTTTTTTTTTTAATTATTCTTTTTTTATATAATGAAGTTTTTTTTTTTTTTTTTTTTGTTTTTTTTTTTTTTTTTGTTTTTTTTTTTTGTTGACATGTAACAGTAAAAATAAAGTTTATATAAAAAAAAAAAAAAAAACAGTAGAATTCTTCTATTTTTCTTTTTCTACTACCTAAAAAAAAAAAAAAAAAACTAAATTTAAAAAAAAATTGTTTTTTTTTTTTATTTATTTATTTATTTAATTTTTATTTATTTAATTTTTATTTTTATATTCCACTTGGTGTAACCATAGAAAATTCATTTTTTTTTCTCTTTTCATCTTAATAAATAATTAAATAAATAAGTAATTAAATGAATAAATAAATAAATAAATAAATAAGTAAATGAATAAATAAATAAATAAATAAATGAATAAATAAATAAATGAATAAATAAAAGTTATGATGTTATATTTTATTACTTTAATGAGTTGATTATTATTATTATTATTATGTTTTTATTATTTTTTAATAATAAAAGACTTTTTTTTTATACTTTTTTTATTTATTTTTTTTAATAATTAATCTATTGAACGGATAAAATTTTCTATATGTTATTGTGAAATTTTTCTTTATGTCATAACGGAATAATTTTTTTTTATCATTCGTATTAGTATTAAACGGTATTTTTATTTTTAGACTCTTTTTTTGTTTTAGTTTTAGTTTTATGGGTTCTTTTTTTAGATGAGAATAGAATAGAATTTCTAAAGATTAAATTTTTTTTTATTTAAACCTTTTTAAAACTTTATTTTATTTTTTTAATAATTTTAATAATGGATAATATTAATAAAAAGAAAATTATCCATCAATCAAAAAAAATAGGTTAAAATAAACTATAAATTAAAATAAATATAAATAAACAATAACAATTTAAAATAATCTTTTGAAAAAAAAAAAAAAAACCTAACTAGTTTTTATAAATATGGAAAAGATAGGGATTAAAAATAAATATTAAAAAATAATTTTAAATATTAATAAATAATACATAAATAATACATAAATAATAATATTTAATAATATTTAATAATAATAATATTTAATAATAATTTAAAAAATTTAAAAAATTTAAAAAAATTAAAAAAACTGATTGTACTACCATAAATGGAAAAAATATTTTTTTTTATTTTACAACCATAATTTTATATTATAATAAAATTTAATATTAAATTATGACTTAACAATATAATTGATTATTATATATAATAAATATAAATAATAAATATAAATAATATATAATAATATACAATAATATAAAGGATGACTTTAATCTTTATAATTATTTATTGTTAATTGTTATTAATAAATTAGGATTAATGATATAATAATAAAATTATATTAAATGTGTATGAAATAATTAAACACTAACTTGATAAATATAGTAATTATAGAAAATGGAATATTAAGTTAAGTTAAATAAAGAATAGAAAAGAAATAATTAAATAAATAAATAATAATAATTAAATAATTATATAATAAATAATAATTAAATAATTATATAATAAATAAATAAATAAATAAATAAATAAATAATAATTAATAATAAATAATAAATAATAAATTATTTAATAGAATAATAGTAAATAATGAATTATAATTATGATTATGATTATGATAATATATTATATATTATTATATATTATTATATATTATATATTAACTATTAAATATTATATTAAATATTAAAGATTAACTATTAAATATTAAATATTATTCTATTGTATTCTAATTCTTTCTAATTATTATTTATTATTAATTATTATTTATTTATTATTATTAATTATTATTAATTATTACTATATTATTACAATACACAATAAACCATATTATTACTACAACAATAATTCTTTATTATTTAATTATTATTTAATTATGATCTATTATGATCTATTATTATTATCTATTGTTGTTATTACTGTTATTATAAAAATGGTGTTCAAAAATAATGATTAGAAAAAAAAATAATTATTAAAACTTACCAATAATAGATATTTTTTTTCATTAGATTAAAAAAAAAAAGAATTTTAGAATATTACTAATATTACTATGACTAAAGAAATAAAAATTTTCATATTTAATAAAATATTTTTAATGATTTATTTATTTTATGAATAATAATAATAAAAAAAAAAAGGATGGATTTATCATGAAAAAAAATTAATACTTTTTTATTTATTTATTTATTTATTTATTTATTTATTTATTTATTTATTTATTTATTTATTTATTTATTTATATCACATCACATTATATAAAATATAAAATTTAAAATTAAAGTTAAAAAAAAAAAGTTTCAAGTTTTAAAAAGTAAAAAAAAAAAAAAAAGTATCTAGAATTAAAGTCTTTTTTTTTTAAAAAAAAAAATTAAATAGAATAATTATTATTATTTAATATTATTATTATTAATACTAATATTATTAGTTTATAGAGTTTATTATTATTTGATGATTATTATTTAATTATTTGATGAATAGTTTTTTTTTTCATTATTTATTATTATTAAATATTAAATATTATTTTTTCATTTAAAAGGTTTTTTTAATATTACCATAAATAGAAGGCTGAAAGAGTTACAAATCATTAAGTTTTATGTTAGATAATAATAAAAAAAAATTAAATTAATTATTAATAATTTGTAAACTTTTTTATTTCCTTTTTTAACACTTTTTTTTTACTTTATTTTATCTACCAACTTTATTTTTATTAATTTTATTTTAAATAACTTTTAACCACAATTTCTTTTATTGATAAGTTTAAAAATTTTTTTTTTATTATATTTTGTAGATAGATTACAAAAAAAAAACTTTTTTTTATTTATTATTTATTATTAAATAATAATTTAATATTTAATGATTGAAATAATATATTAAAATTTTCATAGTTTTATTTGTCCTATTATTTTTAGTATTTAGTATTTAATATTCAATATTCAATATTTAATATTTAGTATTTAGTAATTTAGTATTGATTATTATTTAATTATTACTTATTTATTATTTATTGATTAATTTTATTTATTTGTATTCTTTTATTTTACTTTACTTTATTTAATAGTTAATTTATTTTATTTTATTTTATTTAATGGTTAATTTATTTTTTGTCATTCGTCATCATCACTTGTTCTTTTTAAAGTTTAAAGTTAAATTGAAAAAAAAAAAAAAGAGTAAATAAAAAAGTATTGTTTTTTTTTTATTTCTTAATAAAATTAATATTAAATATTAAATATTAAATATTAAATTATTAAATAATATTTAATAATATTTAATAATGGTCACGTCACACAACATAAACATAATCATAATCATTATTATTAAATATTAAATAATTTAATTAAAATGATGAAATAAACTTTAAATACTATGAAAATTATTAATGATTCAACTTTTTAATAATAAAATTTTAAAATTAAAAATTAAAAAAAAACAAGTTTTTAATCATAATTAATATTAATAATTAAATAATAAAAAATATTTATAATAAAAAAAAGGGAATAAAAATAATAATAATAAAAAAAAAAAAAAAGGAATAAAATAAAATAGGAATAAAAAGATAGTAATAATTATAGTAATAAATAGTAATAAATAGTAATAATTATTAGTAAAATTCAAAATTTATTATATATCTATTCCTACTTTAAAAATCTTTGGATAATCTTTTTTTTTTTAAATTTTTGGAAAGATTTATTATATATATATATAAAAGGTTATTTTATTTATTTATTTATTTATTTATTTATTTATTATTAATAAAAAAAACCTTTTTTTTTCATTTTTTTATTCACATTAAAAGTTGTGTGTGTGTGTGTGTGTGTTTTTTAAAAAAATAATAATAATAATAAAAGTATGATAAAAGTCAAGAAAAATTGAATCCCATTCAATTCAATTCAATAATAAAAATTTTGTATTTTATAATATTATAAATTATAATTATTATAAATTATTATAAATTATTATTTATTATTAGTTTTTTTTAAAAAAAAAAGTACAAATAATTAAAAAAATAATTAAAATATAAAACTGTGGCTGAATTAGATTTAAAAAGTTAATCATTATTCATTAATGATTTTTATAGAAAGGATGATAATAATAATAATAATAAAAAAAGGTTTTTAACTTTATAATAAAATAATAAATAATAAAATAAAGGAATAGCCATTAATATAATATAATGAAAAAATAAATAAATAAATAAATAAATAAATAAAAGATACAAAGATAAAAGATTATAAATAAAAAAAAAATTTTTTTTATAATAATTGCAAAAGATTTGGATATTTGGTTTTTTTTTTTTATTTTTATTATTTTTATTATTTTATTATTATTATTATTATTTTTAATTTTTTTCCACATAAAAAGAATATTTTAATTATTATTAAATATTATTATTAATTATTATTATTATTAGTTAGATAATAAAAATTTTTATATTATTCATAATAATCATATGAAGATAAATAAAATAAAATAAAAATTAATTTATTTATTATTTATTAATTATTAATTATTAATTATTTATTAAATTTTTTTTTTTTGTTTTTTTGTATCCTTTTTTATATTAATAATTAAAATCGTTCTTTTATAGTATTATTAAATATTTAACTATTATTATTAATAATATTTAAATAAATTTTTATATTATTTTTTTATTATATAAAAAATAATGCTTTGAAAAAAAAACTATTATTATACTTTTAAACATACATTATCATAATGTAACAATAGAAAATAAAATAAAATAAAATAAAATAAAAATAAAAATAAAAATTATGAAAAAATGTGGTGATTTTGTTTGTATAAAAAATAGGGTGGAAAAAGAATTATATATTAAAAAAAAATACATTAATAATAAATAATAATAAATAATAAAAAAAAACTTTTTTTTAATTAATAACAATTAATAATTAACAATAATAAAAAAATAACAATAGAAAATTGAAAATAAAAAAAATTTTTTTAAAAAATAAATGAAAATTATATCATCATCATCATTATTATTATTATTATTATAACTATTATTATTATAATTATTATTATAACTATTATTATAATTATTATTACTCTTTTTTTTTTATCATGTATTAATATGGAAGTTTTTTTCATTTTTTTATTTTCTTTTTTTTTACTATTTTTATTTAAATAAAAAAATTAAACGTGGCAGTAGAAGGAATCATGATCATTTATTATGATATCAATGCATTAATAATAACTAAAAAAAAAAAAAAAAGAATAATATATTTTAATAATAATTAATAATATTATTAATTTTAATATTATTTATTATTTATTATTATTTATTATACATTGTTATCTTTTATTAATTATTGATTTAATTATTAATTATTTATTTAATTATTAATAAAAAAAATATTAATTTAAATTTTCTATAATAGGAAATCATTTTAAAAATCATTTCATTTTTAATTTTTTTTATTTTTCTTTTCCCATTATCAATCAATTTTTTTTTTTTTTTCATTTTATTATGCTAAAAAAAAAAAAACTGCTGATTTTTAAAAAATCATTATAAGTAATAAATATATATAAATATATAATAAATATATAAATAAAAAAATAGTTAAATTATTATTATTATATTATTGATATAATTTTTCTTTATCTTTATGCATGATTTTAATGTTTATTATTATTATTATGATATATATTTTTTTTCTCTCATTCATTCATTATTTTCTAACATACATTTTAAATATAAATAAATAATCAATTTTCATATTTAAATTTTCATATTTAAATTTTCATATTAAATTTTAATATTAAATATTAATTATTAAATATTAAATATTAACTATTAAATAAAAGATTAACTATTAAATCAATTATTTTTAGAGAATGTTATAATTTAATGGTTAATCTTTTTTTATTTTTTAATTTAAATTTTATGACTGATTTGCATGGACATTGTTTTTTTATTATTCTTTAGTATCACTTTAATTTTTTTTAATTTTTTACTTAACATCTTTTTTTATATTAATTAAATTATAAATGAATAATTAAAAATAGAAAAAAGAAAAAAAATTAATATTAAAATATTAAAAAATTAAAAAAAATAGAATAAAATTAGGGATAATCAATATTAATATTATCTTAATTATTATAAAAATAAAAACAAAAATAAAAAAAAAAGTGACAATGAATAGAATTAGAAATAGAAATAGAAATAGAAATAGAATATTAAAAAAAATTATAAATTATAAATTATAATATATAATTAATTATTATATATAATTATTAATAATGTTTATTAAAGATATTAAAATAATACAAATAGGAATAATGACTATGATTAATTAAATATACATTTATATTATATATTATTCTATAATTTATATTTATAATATTAATCATAATCATTAATAGGATAATAATAATATTTAAATATTTATATTATCATTATTACTAATAATAAATGATTATTTTATTATTATTAATTATTACTTATTATTTATATTATTATATTATTATATTATTATTTAATAACTATTCTTTTATTAATTATTACCTATTTTATTTTGTTTCCTTTTTTTTTACATTGTTTTTATTTTTTTTTGTTTGTTTTTTTTTGTTTGTTTTTAATGCTTTTTTCATTTAATTTTAATTTCTTTTTTTTTTTTTTTTATCATATCATATCATATTATTCATATTATTCTCATTATCCTAGTATTAATAGAATACTTTTTTAAAAAAAAATTTAGATTTTAAATATCATAAATAAAAAAAAAAATTTTTCTTTTATTTTTGATCATAAAATGATATAAATTAAATATAAAACTCTAAATCATAATAAATCAATAAAAATGCCAATAATTATAAATTAAACTTTTTGAAAAAAAAAAAAATTCAATGATGAAAATATTAATATTTAAAATTTATTCATGATTTTTTTTTTATTTAATATTTAATATTTAATATTTAATATTTAATATTCATTATTAAATTATTATTTATTAAAAAAAAAAGATTTATGATTATTTTAATATAATAAAAATTATAAAAATTTATTAAAATTATAATAATAATGATAATATATAATAATGATAATAATTATAATATATAATTATATATATTTAAATATATATTTTTTTAATAGAGATTAAAAAAAAAAAGAAAAAAGTTAAAAGTATAAAAAAGGATTAAAATTATTAAATTTTTAATTATTAAATTATTATTAATTTATTATTAATTTAAAATTTCCATATCCTTTTGGCTATTATATTAAAATTATTTAAATAAAATAAAATATATATAATAAATATATTATGAGTATATTTAAATAAATCATAGAAACTATGATAGAATAATATAATTAATAATAAATAATATAGAATAATAAGAAATATAAAATAAAGTTTATGATAATAATATGACAACATAATGATATGATTTTTTTTTTTTTTGTTATAATTTATGAGATTTTTTTTTAATAATAATCATAATAATAAATTTTAATTTATTTATTTATTATAATGAAAAAAAAAAAAAAAAAAAAGATTTTTTATGTAAAAATTTACACATCATTTTTAATTTTTTTTTTTCTTCATTTTTTTTACTTAATATTATTCTTTTATATTAAATAATATTATTAAATATTATGAAATATTATTAAATAGTTTATAGTTTATAGTTTATCACATATTTTTTTTAATATTATTTATGATTTATAATTGTTTACTCATAAGTCATAGTCATAATGATAATTTTTTATATATGGCTTTTTTTTTTTAATATATTATTAAATAATAAAAAAAAAGTTAATCATTGATGACTCTATTTTTTTTATAATATATATATTTTATATATATATTTTATATATATATTTTATATATATATTTATATATAAAAATTATATGACTATTTATTATCCAATAATAATATCTTGGAAAAAAAGTTTTTTTTTTTTTTATGATTTATCATATAATAATAATAATAATAATAATTAGAATAATTAGAATAATAATAAAGTTTCTCATATTTTTTTTCATATTTTTTTTTAATATTTCTTTATTTTATATATTTCTCACTTTTTTTTTTTTTTTTTTTACTGTGACATCATTATATTCTGTTACTCTAAATTTATGATATTAATAATAATAATAATAATAATAATAATACAATAAGAAAAAAAAAATGACAAATCATGATAAAATTATATATTTTTAATAATAATTATGATGATGATATGAATTTTTTTTTAAAAAAGTTAATTCTATTTATTATAAATATAATTAATATACTTGGTGGGTTTTTTTTTTCTCTTTTATCCCATTATTTCTATATGGATAATAATAATAATTATAAGGAGAGAAAAAAAAATAATTTCATATCATATCATATAAAATAATAGCATTAATAGGATAATTATAAGAAAAAAAATAATATTAATATCATATTTTATAATATAATATAATAGCATTAATAGAATAATTATAAATGACTATTATAAAAAAAAAAAACAATAACAAATAACAAATAACTAATTTCTATATAACAATAACTCATTCCATAATATTAATACATTATATAATATAATATTATAATATTTGATAATAGAAATAATAACAAAAAATATTAAAATTAAAATTTATTATAAATTTTAACAGAAAAATATAAAAATAATATTTAATAAAAAAAAAAAAAAAAAACAGAAAAAAATTCAATAATAAAAAAAAAAACTCAGGTTGCACAATGAATGAAAAATAAATTAAATAAAATATATATATAAAATTATAATATTTTAGTATATTTAAAATATATTAAATTTTTTTTATATAAATTCTTTTTTTTTTTAATATTTATCCATAATGTCAATGAATAAAGTTTTATTATATGTTATAATATATTGTATAATATAAAAGTAATATATTAATTAAAATATATAATGATATTGTCAAAATCTGGATATTTTTTAAATATCCTTTTTTTTTTTTTTTTTTTTTTTTTAATTAGGTATTGACACGTTTATAAACGCATTCATTTTTTTTTTAATACTACTAATTAATAAATAATTAAAAAAAAACATTATTATTATTATTAAATATTATTATTATTATTAAAATGTAAAATATTAATCTTAAAAAAAGGAAATTTTATATTTTATATTTTATTAATTTTATATTTTTTAAATTGAATCAAATTTATCTTTTAATTAACTTCATAATAAAATCTCAATCAAAAAAAAAAAAAAAAACTCCTAAATGTTTTAACTTTATTATTAAGATTTTTGTTTTATTTTCCTAGTTCTATTCCTTCTTTTTATTTTTTTGATTACAAAAAGGAAAATATTTTTTTATTATTTAATAGAACAATATAACAATATAAAAAAAATAATTATAAAATAAATTAACTTTTAATTATTATTAATTATTAGTTTTAATTATTATTAATTTTAATGATTATTATTATTGTATTATTGTATTATTATTATTTTTGTATAAATTTTCCTTTTTTTTTTATTTTTAACTAAAATTATAATAAATAAAATAATAAAATATAAAAATATTAAATGTTACATCAATTTAAAAAATAAATAAATAAATAGGAGAAATAATAATAAAAATATAAAAATAATTTGACATAATAATAAAAAAAAAATGTATTCAAAAAATTTAAAAAATTAAATTTAAAATTAAAAATTAAAAATTAAAATAAAAAATTAATTTTCTATTTTCTATTTTTTTTTTTTATTCTAATTTTCTATGATTCTATGATAAAAATTAAAAAAAATTAAAAATTAAATTATTTTTTTTTTTTTCAATTTTTAATGATAATGGTTACACCAAAATAAAAAAATTTCTTGGGAAATTGAAACAAAATTTAAAATGAAAAAATAAAATGAAATAAGAAATAAAATAAAAAATTAAAAATTTATTTAATAATTAATAATTAATAAATAATTAATAATTAAAAATTAAAAATTAAAAATTAAAAATTATATTAAAAAAAAAAAAAAATTAATTATAAAATAAATAATTTTAAAATAATGATTAAAATTATTATTATTATTAAATTACTTACACTTAACTTATAATAATCTAATTTTTATCCTTTAAAAAGAATTTTTTTTTATATAAATTAAATCTAATACAATACAATATAATATAATATAATATAATAAAAAAATGTTAAGAATATAATAAAAAAATGTTAAGAATAAAGTTAAAGTAAAAAAAAAAAAGGGAAAAATAAAATTAATAATAATAATAATATATAAAAAAAAAAAAAAGATATAAAAGATATAATAAAAGATAATTATTTAAAAATAATTCTATAACTTTTAATGATTTATATTAATTCATTAATATAAATCATTAATATTTTTTTTCAGGTTTACTTATTTAATTAATTAATTTAAATGGAAAAAAATGGGATATATGATATATCATAAGAAATAATATAAAAATAATATAAAATTATAAAATTATAAAATAATTATAAAAATAATTATATTATTATAATGTAATGTAAATTTTTTTGTAATTTTTTAGTAATTTTTTTTTTTTTTTGTAATTATGTGTAAAAATGTTTCCTTTTTTTAAAAAAATTTGTTTTTTTTTTTTTTCCTATTTTTATTAAATGTTACATTATATTATTATAATGTTTTATATCTATTATATATATTATATAATTTTTTTTTGTTTTCTTTTTTTTCATTATTCATAATTATTATTTTAATAAATGATTTAAAATGATATAATTATTAAAAAGTTTAATTATTTTAATTTAAAAAAAAAGTGATTCATTTTTTTTATAACTTCATCATCAACAATTTTTATTATTTTTATTATTATTATAGAATTGGCTTGATTTAGTAATACTTTATTTAGTAATACTTTATTATTTATTTATTTATTTATTATATAGTATTTATGGATTAACTAATTAAATTATTAAATTATAAAATTATTAAATTATTACAATATTATAATATTAATTATTATTATTTAATATTGTTAAGAAAAAAAATGTCTATAAATTTTTTGTTTCCTTTTTCATTTTTATTGTCGTTTTTTTTTTTTTTTCCTCTATACTTAATACCTATACTATACAAAAAAAAATAAAAAATAAAAATAATATACAAAAAAAAAAATAAAAAATGAAAATAATATACAAAAAAAAATAAAAAATGAAAATAATATACAAAAAAAAATAAAAAATAAAAATAATATACAAAAAAAAAATAAAAAATGAAAAAATGAAAAAATAAAAATAATATACAAAACAAGACAAAGCATAATCAAAACAAGATAAAACAAGATAAAACAAAGAAACAGAAAACAAAAAAAAAACGGTATTTTTTTTGTTATTGTCTTTTTCTTTTTCATTTTTTTTTATTTTTATTTCTTTATTTTCATTTTCATTTTTAATGATAAAAAATAAAATAAAATTAAAATTAAAAAAATAACAATTTCATTGTCATTCAAGATTTCCTTTTTTTTTTTATGATTATAAATATTTACAGTATAGCTAAGATAAGAATTTCTTTTTTTATTTCTTTTTTATTACTTAATTTTGATTTAATTTTGATTTAATTTTTTACATTAAAATATAAATATAAATATAAATATTGTATTAGGTTGTATTGTATTGTATAAACCATAGTTTTTTCTTTTTTCTGTTTTTTGTTTTTTTTTTAAATATAAATATCATTATAGAAGTATTCATTTTTTTTGTTTTAACCTACTACAACTCTAAAATACTAATAATTATTATTATTATTATTATTATTATTTAATTATTTAATTATTGATAATAAAAAACATTTTTTTTTATTTTTATTTTTTAATTTAATTTTTTTTTTATTAATGTATCTAGAATTCTTTAATCATTTTTATTTTATTTTATTTTATTTTATTTTTTATTTCATTTTATTATGTTTCCTTTTTTTTTTTTTTTTAATACTTTAAATAAATTTAATTTAATATATATTATATTATATATTACATTATATTATATTATATTAGAATTATTTTTTTTAATTTGATTTATGCATAAAATTTCATATAATTTCATTTAATTTTTTATTTATCTATAAATAATAATTAAAATAATAATTATAATAATAAATATAAAATAAAATAATAATTTTTTGAAACTCTAGGATTTTTTAGTATTAATTATTAATTATCTTTTTATTCCTATATTTTATTCTAATTTTTTATTCTAATTTTTTATATTTTTTTATTCTTATTTTTTTAACTTTCTTTCATTTATGGCTAGGATAATTTTATTATTATGGATATATTAAAAAAAAAAGTTTATTATATATTCTTTTTTTTATGATTATTACTAATTATTAATATTATACTTTTTTATATTTATTTATTTATTTATTATTATTTATATAATAAATACATCATTTAACACATACATATAAAACATTTTATATATAATATTATATAATTAATTATTATCTTTTTTTTTTTAGTGTTTGTAGTTTTATTATTATTATTATTATTTAATGATTTATTTATCATAATTAATATAATTAATAATCTTATTTATTATTATTTTATTAATTAATGATTAATGAAATTAATAAAGTATCAATTTATTAATTTATTATTTATTAAGGTTTATAATTCTTTAATCATAATTTTGATAATATTATTTATTATAAAGTCATAAATTAAATCATAAATTAAAATTTTCAAACTTTATTAAATATCATAATTTTATGTTTTTTTTTTTTAAAAAAAAATCATGACTATTTTTTTTTTTAATAATTAAATTATTATTATAAATGTCAAAGTTTTCTTTTTTTTTTTTATTTTTATTTTTATTATACTTTTAAAATACTTTTTTTTTATTGGCTAATATTAAAATGGCTTGAATCTAGGTATTACAACGAACGTTTTATAATTAAAATGAAAAAAAAAAAGATAATAAATTAAAATTTATATTAAAATTAATTAAAAAAATTATTAAAAAAAAAAAGTTTATTAAATTATAATAATAAATAATAATAAATAATAATATTAATTATATTTTATTATCAATAATATAATATATAAAAAAAAAATTTTTTTTTAGATCATTCATTAAAAAATAATAAGAGTCAGAATTATTAGAAAAGTAAAATAGATGAAAATGATCATTAAATTATTTTTATAAAAATGGAATAATTTAATTATTCCATATATGTCAAAAATTGAAATAGTATTGTCTATTTTTTTTTTTAAATTTTATATTAAGATCTCCCTCCTAAATTTTATTTTATGTATTATTTTTATTATATACAACTATTTTTATATATAAAATAAATGATGATATATATAAAATTATATTTATATACATATTTTATTATATTCTATAATTAATAATTGTTTTATATATTATTATCATTATATTATTATTTATTATTATTAATTTTTACTATAGAGTAATTTTTATCTTGTAAAAAAAAAAAAAAAAAAAACTTTCTAAATTTGGTAAGTTTATTTATTTAATAAAAAATTAATTATTATTATTAATATTATTATTAATATTATAAATTATAAATTATTATTATAATTGATAGATTGTAAAAAAGAAAAAAAAAAACTTTATATAAATTAATTATAAAACTTTATATTAAATATATCACAAAAAAAAAAAAATAAAGTAAATAACTGATTACAATAAATAAATAAAAAATAAAAATAAAAAAAAAATAAAAACAAAACAACTCTAAAATAAACTAAACCAAAAAAATAAAATAAAAAATAAAATAAAAATAAATTAATTTTTTTATTATATATTTATATATACATTTATTTATTTATTTAATAAAAAGTAAAATCATGATTAATATTTTTCTTTTTTTTTTTTTTATTTAAAGTTTTTATTTTTTTTTTTTATTTTTTTTTTAGCCATTTTTATCATTAACCTATAATATTATGCTTTTATGCCTTATCGATACCAAAATAAAATAACCAAAAAAAAAAAAATAAATAAATAAATAAAATAAATAAAATAATAAATAAATAAATTTTTTATTATAAAAAAATGATATTTAAAAAATAAAATTTTTTAGGTTAAAATTTTTTAATTTCATCTTTTTTTTATTTATTTATTTATTTATATTTCTTTATTTAATTAATAATATATTTGTTTATTTATTTATTTATATTTATATTTATTTTAAAAAACTTAATCACTGAAACATTGATTAGGAAATGTATACAAAACAAAAAAAAAAAAAAAAAAAACAAGTTATTTAAAAAAAAAAAAAAAAAAGTTAATTGCATTTATTGATTTCATTTTATTTTATTTTAATGATGATGATAATATTGTAATACAACATCAAAAAAAAAAAAAAAAACTAAATAAACCTAAATATTATTATTAAAAATGAATCAATTTTTATTATTATTATTACTTATTTATTTATTTATTTATTTATTTATTTATTTATTTATTTATTTATTAAAACTATTTTACTTTTTATTTTATCTTTTACTAATTATTATTTATTATTATTATTATTAATTATTATTTTTTATTAATATTATTAATTATTATTACTATACTTTTTATATTTATATATTATGCTATTTGATTTGATTTTTTTTTTGGTGAATTTTAATTCTATATAGATGATATAATATGAATATATTTTAATGATATATTAGAATGGAGTGGCATTTAAATCAAATCAATTAGAATAATAAAAAATATTTTATATATAAAACTTAATATAAATAAAATAAATAAATAATAAAATCTATTAAGTTTATTAATAATATTTATCCTAATTTTTTATTTTTATGAGTTTTATTAATTATTAGTTATTTTTTGATGATAGTTTTAAAATTTTTATTTTTATATTAAATAAATTATTAAATAATTTAATATTATATTACATTATATTAAATGTACTAGCCAAAAAAAATTATTTTATTTATTATTAAAATCAAAAAAAAAGTAAATAATAATTAAATAATTAAATAAATAATAAAGAAAAATAATATAAAATAAAATTCTTTTTTATTTTTTTTTAATAATATATATAATAAACTATACACATTTATTTTATTAATGATATATAATAAAATATATTATCCAAAAAAAAATTAACTATAAAGTAATTAAATAATATAATATAATAATATAATAATATAAATTATTTAATAAAATAAAGTATACACTTACAATTGATTTTAATAAATAGTTTTTTTTTATATCATAATTTTTAAATATATTCTTACTATATATTATAATATATAAATTTTTTATATTATAAATTAATATAAAATAAAATAAGTAAAATAATCCATAATAAATTAAATATAAATTATTTAATTAAAATATATTTTAATCATTATTTTTTATATTATATTAATTAAAAATTAAATTAAAATAAAATAAAATAAAATAAAAAAAAAAGAATAAGCTAAATGTAACAAAAAAAGTAAATTGGTACGAGCCAAAGAATAGATTTAATAGAATAAAATCATATATTAATTATATTATTAATATATGATTTATACATTGTATAATAGATGGAATGAAATTGAAATTTAAAGTTTTAGCCCAAAAATTTCATATAAATTTTAAAAATAAAATTTTAATTAATTTAAATGATTTCTATATATTAGGATATTTATTAGATAATATATTATTATAAATTAATTTAATTATTTTTTTTTTAATTTAATTTTAATTTCATTTTAAAACATTTCACTAAAAAATTAAATAATAATAAAAAAAAATTATTTCAAAAAAATAAAAAAAAGTTAATTATCAAAGTGGATGATAAAGATTTTTATCCTAAAGGAAGAAAAATAGAATATTCTATTTTTTCATGAATGTTTAAATATATTAACTATTAAAAAAAAATAATTATTTTTTTTTAATATTTAATATTTAATTTAATTTAATTAAATTTAATTAAATTAATTATTAAAAAAGTTTTAATAATTAATCATATTTTTTTATTTAATAATTCTAAATATTAATAAAAAATAAAAAATAAAAAAAAAAAAAATATAAAATAAAATACAAATATTAATAATAACAAAAAATTATTCATATTCATATAATAAACTATAAAATGATGTAATAATTAATAATTATAATAAATAATATTAATAATAATAATTATAATTATAATAATAATAATTGTTTATATATATATAAGTTATATAATAAATAAATATATAATCATAATGTATATATAATAATGTATATATAATATTAATAATGAATAATTAATAATGAATAATGGTTTATAAACAAGTATTAATAATAATTTTTATTATTTATTATTTAATATTTAATAATAATAATTTGAGCATTGAACATTGTGAATTACGTGGTGTGTATCATCTTTTTATGGCTAATGATGATAAACAATAGTAATAAAAAATTTAACCTATTGATGATGATGATTATTCTATAATAATAAAAAAAAAGGTATTCTATATAAATTATATAATAAAAATTATTATTTATTAATATTTTAGAAAAAATAGAAAAATAGAATATAAAATAAATGAAAAATAAAAAACAAAAATAAAAAGATATAAAAAAAAACAAAAAATAAAAAAGGAAAAAAAAAATAAAATTATAGTAAAGTAAAACAAAATAAAATAAAAAAAAGTTTTTTTTTTTTTAAGATGATTCATTAACTTTATTTGACATCATCATCATTTTTAAAACATTTTTAATTTTTTAATTTTTAAGTTTTTTTTTTTGTTTTTTTTAATTTTTTTGTTTTTTGTTTTTTGTTTTTTGTTTTTGTTTTTTTTTAAACTTTCAGATCAGTTCCGTACAACCATTTTATAATAATTTAAAAAAAAAAAAAAAAAAAAAAAGACACAAATTCTGGTATTTTAAAAAAATAAATAAAAATCATAAAAGTTTTTGGGTAGATTTTGTATTTATAAAAAATTATTTTTGAAAATAAAAAAAGTAAAATATTTTTTAAAAATAAAAATAAAAGGTTTTATTATTATTATTATTCATTATTATTATTATATATATATATATAATTTTTTTTCTCTTTCTGTATATTATAAACAAGTTTTTTCTTATTATTATTATTATTATTATTATTATTATTAAATTTATAAATAAGTAATTTTATAAAATAAAAATAAAAAAATATTTGTTTTTCCTATCTTTTTATTTTTGTTTTTATCTTTTTGTTTTATTTTATTGATTTTCCTTTTTGTAATTAAAAAATATAAATAAATAAATAAATAAATGTTTCATCCTCTTAAAAATAAAATAAAAAAAAATGTTTTATAACCTTTTTTTTTATTTTAATTTGATATGATTTTATAATTTTATTTTTATTTTATGTTATAATTTTATTTTAAAACAAGTTTTATTTTATTTAAAACTTTAAAAAAAAAAAAAAGATTCTAGATATAAATTCTATAAAAAAATATAAAATCAATTTTTTTTAATTTTTTTAATTTTTTTAAATTTTTTTTAAATTTTAATTATTATAATTTTTATTATATATTAAAAAAAAAAATTTTTTTTTTTTCATTTTTATTATAATTATATAATTATTTATTTATTAAATATTATAATTATTTATTAAATATTATTTATTATTATTCTTAATATAAAAAAAAAATTACCATAATTATCCATTAAAAGCATTTTTTTTTTTATGTATTTTTAAAAACTTTAAATAAAAATTTCAGCCCAAAGTTATTTTTTTATTTTTTATCTCATTTAACAATACTAAAAAAAAAAAATTTAAAATATTAAAAAAAAATTTAAAAAAAACCTTTTTATCAAACGGTTTAAAAATAAAAAAAAATAAAAAAAAAAAAAAATTAGGATAAATCATCCATTCATTATCATCATCCATTCATCATCCATTACTTTTTTTAAAAAAAATAAATAAATATATATTCTAAATATTATAATAATAATAATAATAATATGATAACAATAAAACAAAAAAAAATGATTCATAAAAAAAAACTTTAAATTTCAAATCAACCAAAATTATTATAAATTATTATAATAATAAAATTAAGAAAAAAAAAAGAAAAAAAAAAGAAAAAAAGAATAAAAAAAAAAAGGATAAAAAACTTTAAAAATTGAATTTAAAAAATAAAATAATAAAAAACAATTGAATTCTTTTCCGTTTTTTTTTTTACTAAAATAAGTATTCACTCTCCCTTTTTTTTTATTTTTTTTTCACCGACCGTTAAAAATTATACCCTCTTTTTTTTTATGATAATAATAATAACAACATGGTTATTGTTTTTTTTTTATCATTATCATTTGTTAGTTTAAAATAATAGAGTTAAAAAAAATGGTCTCTTTTTTTTTATCATAATAAATATAAATAAATAAATAAAAAATAGTAAATTTGAATTTTTAATAATTTATTATTTATTATTTTATTATTTTATTATTTTATTATTTATTATATATATTTTTAATATATTATTTATTATATAAAATTTATATGATTTAAATCATTTTTAAATATATTATTATATATTATAGAATATATTGTATTCAATACAACTTTTAAAGGTTTAAATTTTAAATCATAAAAAAAGAAAAATTTACTCTATATAATATATTTATATTTTCATTATACTTTGATTTATTTAAGAATTTATTTATAAAAGTCATACCTATTTATTTATTTATTTATTTATTTATTTATTTATTTATTTATTTATTTATTTATTTATCTATTTACTTATTTACTTATTTATTTAGTTAATTAGTTATTTATTTATTTATTTATTAAATTATTTATTAAATTATTTATTTATTAAATTATTTATTAAATTATTTATTTATTTATTTATTTATTTATTTATTTACCTTATTGAGTATCAATTATAAAATCCTAAAATCCTAAGATCATAATTAATAATTTAGTATTTTTTTTTTTTTTACAGAATTAGTAGTTAAAAAAACTCTTATTATTATTACTTTTACTACAACGTAATTTTTTTTGAACTGTGAAGTGAGTGAAAAAATTTTTTTAGTTTAATCTTTTTATTTAATTTAATTTATATATATTATAAATGTAATGTAATGTATAATAATCATAAAAATAAATATATTATAAATATATTATTAATATATATATATTTTTTTGAGAAAAAAAATTTTTTTTTTATTTTATATAGTAATATGATTATATAATTATTATTATTTATTATTTATTATTTATTATTATTTATTAATAATATATTTAAATTTAATAAAAAGGATAAAATAAAAAATAAACTTTTTTGTTTTATCTTGTGTATGATGTGGTATGATGTGGTATGATGTGGTGTAGGATGTGGGTATGTGGTATGTGGTATGTGGTAGGTATGAATATAATAGAATAGAATTTGAGATTTTTTGGCTTAATAAATTAAAAAATAATGGCTATTTTTTTTTTTTTTTTTTTTGTAATTGTATTTGTATTTGTATTTTATTTGATATCTCATATAAAAATAAAATAAAAATATTTAATTCTATTTAATTATTTATATTATATTATTAATATTTATATTAAATATGCATAATAAAAAAATAAAGTTTTTTTTTCATTATTATTATTATCATTATTATTACATTATTACATTATTTTTTTATTTTAGAAAGAAAATAATTTTTTGTTTCCTTTTTTATTTAAAAAAGAAAAAGTATATAGAATAAAATAATGGAATCTAAAAAGCAATAATAATAATAATAATAATATATTATAAGTTATAAATAAAAAATAAAAATAATGGGTAATTTTTAATATTTATTGTATTTTTAGTATATTTTAATTTTTTTTAATTTTTTTTAATTTTTTTTAATTTTTTTTAATTTTTTTTAATTTTTTTTTAAAAAAATTTTTTTTAATTAATTTTTGGCTAAAAATTTTAAAACACGATTTTAATTTTAATTTTTAATTTTTTAAATTTTTAATTTTTTAATCTATAATAGGATAAAAAATAAAAAAAAAAAATTTTTTTATTATTATTTATTATTATTATTATTATTATAAAAATAAGATTTATGTTATAATATGATATCATAATTAAATTTAATTTATGATGTTGTAGGTTATGCGTTTTAAGTTTTGAGTTTGCGTTTTTTTAGGTTGTGTATTTTTATTCTATTTATTTTTGTTGTAGATTGTGTATGTGTGTATGTATGTGTGTTTTTTTATTATTATTATATTTATTATATTGTGTTAATATTAAAAGTAAAAAGTAAAAAAAAAAAAATTCTAGATTGTTTACCTCAAACACTCCATAGAAAGAAAAAATAAATAATCAAAATTAAATTAAATAATATTAAATTAAATTATATTAAAAAGGTAATTATTTAATGAATAAAAACTGAAAAAATAATTTGTGTAGAGGATGACCTAATTTTTTTTAAATTTTTTTTTTTTTACTTATTTATAAAAAAATAATAATAATTGATGATAATAATGATAATGATAATCTTTTTTTTATTTTTATAAAAGGAATAACTGAAACTAAACTTTTAATAATTAATAATAAACTTAATAAACTTAATAAAAACGGTAAATTTTGAAAAATTATATTAAAAATTAAAAAAAAAAAAAAAAGTTTATGAAGTTTAAAATAATAATGATAATAAAAATGTATTTATTTATTAATATTATATTAAAATAAAAATGATATTCTATACAAATAAAACAAAAATAAAGTTTTTTTTTTTGTTTTTTCGTTTTTTTGTTTTTTGTTTTTTAATGTTTCTTTTTTTTTTTTTTATGATGTAATGATTAAAAAAAAAAAAAAAAAAAGATAAAAAAAATTACATGATATATTATGATATGAGACATTAAATAATAATAACAAAACTTTTGTTTTTTTTTTTTTTTTTTCTCATTTTATAATTTTTTGTTTTATCTTTTTAATGTATACCTTTTTTTTTTTTTTGATATTAAAAAAATAAAATATACATACATATAATACTAACAATAATTAATAAAAATGATAATAATAATGATAATAGTAATAATAATAACGGTTATTGTTATTATATTATGAATAACTAAATAGAAAAAAAAAACAATAGCGGTTATTAAAACAAAAAACAAAATAATAACGGTTATTTTTTTTTTAAAAAAAAAAACAATAACGGTAAAGTTATTAAAGTTAGAATGTGAATGTGAATATATATAATTAAAATAATAATAATAAAAATTAAAAAAAAAAAAAAAAAACTTTTTTTTGATGACGATGACGATAACGATGATGAAACACACTCTTCTTTTTATTATTACTTATTATTATTGTTTGTTGTGTTAATACTAAAAATAAAAAAAATAAAAACTATTATTCCATAATCCATGGGTTATTTATTTAACCTAACCATATTTTAAATTTCGATTCGATTTATTATTATTATAATAAATTATTTGTAAATAATATTTTAACTATAAATAAATATATTCCTAGGATAATTCATAAGATAATCAATAATAATAATAATAATTATATAATTTAAATATTTTTATAAGGATTGAATTTTTTTTTAAAAAAAAAGGCTTTTACTTAATTGACAATAATAAGAAATGACAATAAAAAAAACTTATTTATTATTATTATTATTATTATTATTAAAATTAATGATTATTATTATTGATTATTATTAGTTTGGCTAACCTTTTTTTTTTATTAATATTTAATTCTAATTAATTTGGATTATTTTTTTTAATATATTATTAATATATTAAATTGGATAATCATCAATAAAAATTTAATTATTTATTTATATATAATAATATATAATAATAATATTATTATATTATTTAAAAACTAAAAAAAAAAAAAATATTTATTATTAATATTTAATAATTAAATTATTATTCTGAAATGGGTTAATTTCATGAAATAATAATAAAATCCAAAAAAAAAAAAAATATTATATAATTATTAATAATAATTAATTTCAATTTATTTCATGATCAAGCCTTTATTATTAGAAAAGAAAAGAAAAAAAAAAAAGGTAACAAAATAAAGTTACAATAAAATAAAAACTAATAAAATAAATATATTAAAAACCAAGAAAAAATAATATAGTGATCATTATTAAATCAAAAAATGAAATCATAGAAATCATAGTCATAATAGAAATAATAGCCATAATAATAATAATAAAAATTTTTTTAAGGAAGTTAATATTATTATCAAAGATCAAATATATCGTAGCATAATTTATAATTTTTAATTTAATAAAAAAAATAAAAATAAAATGAATTAAAAAAAAAAAGAATGAATGAATGAATGAATGGATAAAAAAAAAAAGACAATAACTATAATTAATTATAATTAATAATTAATAATTAAAAAATTAATTTTAAAAGGAAAAAAGGAATAATAATATTAAATACATAAATAAAAAAAAAAGTTAACAAAATAAAATATTAAAATATTAAAAGATTAAAGAGATTAAATAAAAATAAAAATTTAAATATTAATAATTAATAATTAATAATAATGGTTATAATTAAAAAAAAAAAAAAAGGATCTTATTTGTGATACCTAAATTATCCCATTCTATTCAATAGGATAATTTAAGTTTTTTTTTTTATTATAAAAAATGTTTAAAAAATGTTTAAAAAATGGTAATAATCATAGAATTATATAACTATTTCATTTAATATAATTTATTTATATTATTTTTGTCCTACTTGACTTTTTTTTTATTTTAATTTTTTTTACTTTTTTATTTTTTTTTTTAAACTTTTGTCCTACGCTTAGGATAAAATAAAACTATTAATTATAATTGAATTTCCCCTTTTTTTTTTTTTTTTTGCTATTATAATCATTAATTATAATAGAAAAAAAGAAATCATTCTTTTTTTTTTTTTTTTTTTTTCTGGATTAATTTTTTTATTATTTTTTATTTTTTTAATAATAAATTTTAATTATTAATAAAAAAATAATTTTTAAGAATGACACCAAAAATAAAAAAAATAAAAAATAAATAGAATTCATTCTATTGATAATATATAATTTAATTATATTCTAGAATAGAATTAATATATAAGAATATATATATTTATTATTTAAATTAATATATTATGCAATTATTTATTGATTTATTGAATAATCCATTTTTTTTATCTAAAATAATAATAAATAAAGTTTATTAATTTTAATGTCACTTTTTTTATTTTTATTTTATATCTTTATCATATAATTAATAATTTGACGATTTTTTTTATATATTTTATTATATATTATATATTGTTTTTTATTTTAATATTTATTAAAGTTTTTAATCTTAATTTTATTTTAGTTAAACTTTAGTTTAAAATATTTAATATTATTTTAATAATTTTAAATATTTAAAGTATGTATTAAATATTATATTTGAAAAAAAATTTTTTTTTTGGATTCTAGGCAATTGAGACTCTTTTTTTCTCTCTTTTTTTATATATTAAAATATAAAAAAAAAAAAGATATTAATTAATAAATAATAGCCATAATTAAAATAATAATAAATAATAATAATAAATAATAATAATTAATAATAATAATAATTTATGTTAATACATTTTTCAAATTTAATTTTTAATATATGATAGATATTAAATTAATATAAATCAATTTTTTATTTATAAAAGAATGTGTCATTTATTATATTATATTATATTATATTATAATAGTATAATAGAATAGAATAAATGTATTCCAGTATTCGATTCATTTATATCCTTTCATAAAAATAAAATGTATTCCAATATTATTAGATTTGAATAGAATAAATAAATAAATATATTTCAATTAATATAAAATTTGAATAGAATAAATATATTTCAATTAATGTAAAATTTGAATAGAATAAATATATTCCAATGTTATTAGATTTGAATAGAATAAATATATTTCAATTCATATTAAATTTAAATAGAATAAATGTATTCCAATATTAAAAAAATTAATTTATAAATTATAATAAATCTTATTTATTATTAAGATAATTTAATTTTTTTTGTGTAATGTTACATATATTAATATTAAATTGTAATATATAATTATTTTAATTTAATTTTTTTGTATATTTCTTTATTTTTATTTTTTTTTTTTTTTGATATAATAAATAATTAATAATAAATAATAAAAGATGATAATAAAAGAATTTTAATTATTATGAAAAAAAAAAAGAAAAAAAAAACTTTCTAGAAATAATAAAAGAAATGGTTTTGCATATCAGCCACAGTTTTAATAGGATTTTCAATCAGTAAAAAAAAAAAAAATAAAAAACTTGAAACGTTTTATTTTTTTAAAATAAATGAATGAATGAATATATAATATATAAATAAATAATTATTATAATTTTTATTATTATTATTATTAATCATTGATATATAATAATAATATTAAATAATGACATTAATAGATTTCTAATAAATTTATTATTTAATTTAATTCTATTATTTTATTTTTTTATTATACCATATATCATATACCATATACAATATATATACATAAATTAATATGCTTTTTTAAGTAATAGAAGAAATAAAAATTTTTTTAAATAACCAAAAATTATAGATTATTGAAAGACTTTCTGTTTTTTTTTTTTTTTTATATTATATTTTTGAGATTAATTTGTTAATATTAATAATCATATAATAAAATATAATAAAATAAAATAAAATAAATTAATTCTTATATAAAAATAAAATAAAAATAAATAATAAAAAAAGTTTTTTTTTTAAAAAAAAAAAAAAAGTGTGAGATTTAATAATTAAAATAAATTATTTTTAATGTTGGACAAAGAGAGAGAAAAAAAAAATTTTTTTTATTTTTAAATAAATAAATAAATAAATAAATAAATAAATAAATATATAAATAAATAAATAAATAAATAAATAAATACATAAAAAAGTTTATTAATATTAAATAAATAAATGAATAACCAAATAAATAATTTTTATAAATTATTTTTAAATGTTTTTTTTAATAATAAAAAAATTTTTAAATATAAATATAAATATAAATATAAATATAAATATGACAAGAAATAATAAATTGTAAATTATAAAATCAAATCAATTTCAATTTAAATAATTTATATCTATTAATATATTTTATTATATTTTATTATATTAATTTTATATATTTATATATATTTATATTTATATTTATTTATTTGTATTTGTATTTGTAATTTGTATTTGTAATTTGTAATTTGTAATTTGTATTTCTATTTATTTATTTATTTATTTATTTATTTATTTAAATATGCAAAAAATAATTAAAAAAAAAAATTTTTTTTTTTTTTGAAAAGTATAAACTCTAAATTATCAAATAAAATCAAAAAATCTAAAAAAAAAAAAAAAAAAAAAAAGCAGAAAAAAAAATCACAGAAAAAACTCTAATAATAATAATAATAATTATAATAATAATAATAATAATTAAAAAAAGCAGAAAAAAAATTTTTTTTTTTAATTCAGAAATAAAAAATCCAGAAATACTAAATAATTAAGAAAAAAAAAAAAAAAAAAAAGAAATTGAAATACAGAAAATTAAAAAAAAAAAGATCTAAAAAAATATTGAATAAAAAGTGGATTTATAATTATTTCTTTTTTTTTATTATTTCATTATTTTATAGTTTTTTTACATATGATGATAATCTATAATATAATATGTTATGTATACTTCTATATATTTCAAATTAAAATATATTTTATATACATTTTATTTTTTATTTTTTTTCTTAATAATAATAATAAATTTTATTTAATAATAATAATAATAATTTTTTTATTATCTTTTATTCTATTTTAATTCTAATTAATTTATAATTATTATTATTATTATTGTTATTATATAATTCATAAAAAAAAAAAAGAGGACTTTTTTTTATTATTTTACTATGAATATGAAAGAAATTAAACCATTAATAATTAATTAATAAAAAAAAAAAAAAAAGATCAAAAAAAAAAATTATATATATTAAATTATGGATTTTTTATTAATATATATTAAAATATATTAATAATATATTTTAATTTAATTGATTTATAATTAAAATATATTCATCCATATATTTTAATTATATTAATTCCATATATTTATTTATAATCGCTTTATAACTTTTTTTTTTCTATTTTCTTTGTAAGATTGAATATTGATATAAATAGGTATAAATAGATTTGAATTTTTTGAAATTTATATTTATAAAATTTAATAATCCAATATTATAATTTATATCAAAATAAAATTTTAAATTTGTATAGTTCTAGAAATTAAAAATTATATTTATATATAGAAAAATATTTATAAATAGTTTGTTTATTTTATTAATAAATATACGCAAATATATTTTTCACTTCTTTTTTATATAGCGTTTAAAAATTTATAAATTTAATAAAATGATGTGAAAAATCACATGATAAGTCTATAAAAAAAAAAAAAAAAAAAAAAAAAAAAGCTTTATAACTTTTATTTAATGAGTTATATAAAAATACAGAAATTTTTTAAAGTTTTATGGTACCATATATTATTAATATATTTTATAATAAATTAAATTATATCATAGAATATATATTAATATATAATAAATATATTGATTATATAATAGATTTATTTTTTTATTTAATTTTTATTTTATTTTATTATTTATTTTTTTTTTTTTGTTTTGTGATTATAATTTTAATGCAAAATAACTTAGCACAATTTTCTAAAAGAATAATAATAATAATAATAAAAAAATTATTATTACTAATTAATTAATTAAAAAAAAAAAAAAAGATTTTTTTTTTCAAGTATTTTTTTTTTTTTTTTTAATTATCCATATTAAGTATACTAATTAATAATTAATAATTAATCACATTGAGAATAAAAAAAAATATCAATGATAATGATGTCAATGATGATATTAATTAATAAATGTTTATTTTTTATTTTATATTATATTATATATATTATGTATATATATTTATGTAAGTTTTTATGTAGGTTTTTATGTATGTATTTATGTAATGTATTTATGTCATAAAAAAAAAAAAGAATAATTAATAAATAATTAAATAAATAATTAAATAAATAATTAAAATTTATGTAATAAAATAATAGATTATTGATTAATAGATTAATCAAAAATTCTTTTTTTTTTTTTTTTTTTGTATATAATAAAAATAATTATTATTATTAATATTTAATAATCAATTTCTTTTTATTTGATAATGATTGAATTATTTAAACTATGGAAACAAGAAGTATTCAATCATTAAACACCATTTTTTAAAACTAAACAAATAATAATATAACAAAAAAAAAAAAGTAAAAAATTATATAGATAAAGTAAAAAAGAAACTTGAAAAAAATAATAACCGTTAAAATAATAATACATTAATAACAACAACAATAATAATAATGTAATCATGTAATAATAATACAATAAATGATAAGAATATTATATATTATAAAATATATATTCTATTAATCGTTTAATAGAATATACGGTAGATATATATATAAATCTTTAATTATAAATTATTAATAGAATATACCGTAGATATATTATATATACATCTTTAATTATAAAATTTCTTATTATGATTTAACCTAAAGCATATATTAATAATTTAAATAAAAAAAAAGGAGTTCATACATAAAATGTATAAAAAAAAAAAAAAAATGAAACAATGAAATTACATATGATCTATTTTATTATTATTATTATTATTATTTTTAATATTATAATAATTTGATAAAATTAATATAAAAAAATTAGGTAAAAAAAATGCATTAAATTTCATTTTATATTTAATTTTTTTTTATTATTATTTCTATTTTTTACTTTTTATTTTTTATTTATTAATATAAAAAAAAAAAAACAATATAGATTCTATATATAATATTTATTAATAATAATTAATTATTAATTATTAATTATTAATTAATTAGTTATATTTTTTATTATTATTTTTTTATATTATTTTTTATATTATTTTTTAATTTTTTTTTTTTTTTCATATTTTTTTTTTCTCATTTGTTTAATTTTTTAATCTTTTACATTTTAATTTGTACCACATTGTACCAATTATTCTTACATTACATTTTTAATTAATGATGTAAATGTAGAAAATCTGTAAAAAAAAAAAATAATAAAATAATAAAAAAAAATAATTCAGAAATTAAAAAAATTTATTAAATAAAATTTATATGTTATATGTAAATTGATGAAAAAAAAAAAAAAAGTTTTGAAAAATAAATTAATAATTTTATATATATCATATTATATTATAATATATCATTGTAATATATTTAAATTATAGAATTGTATTAAAATTTAATTAAAATTTAATATATTGTCTACAAACTAGTTTTGTGTTACTAAAATGGAATTTTTTTTTATTAAAAAAAGGAATACAAAATTAATTAGTAAAAAATAAAATATGATAAAATATAAAATATAAAATATAAAAAAAAAAAAAACAGAAAACAAAATACAAAAATATACAAAAATATACATAATAATAATTAAAATTCTATTATTAAATAAAATATATATAAATATAAATATAAATATAAATAAATAAATAAATAATGATGATGATAATATTAAAAATAATTAACAATAATAATAATACTTTTATTTATTTTATTTATCATTTGAATTATGTCATATTATATCATTAGTTATAATAAAAGTAATATTATTATCCTTTCAATTTTTTTTGTTCTCTTTTTTTTTATTATTTTTATTAGTATTACTAGGATTACTATTTTAAACAATTTATAATATTTTTTATTATTAAATTAACACTATTAATTGATTTTTTTCTTTTTGTGAAATCTATATATTTATTAATACCTTTTTTATATATATTTTTTATTCTTAAACCTTTTCTTAATAAGTTATCTATAAATAAATCCTTTTTAACAATAACAAAAATAAATATAATAAAAAAAATAGAATAATCCTATAAAATAAGAAATCCTAATTATAATTATTATTATAATTATAATTATTATAATTATATATAATAAAGTATAGAATAATAATAAAATTATTAATTAATTAATATTTTAATATTTTATAATTATTATTCAATTATTATTTTTATTTATATTTTTCATCCTTAAAAAAAAAAAATAAAAACATTTTTTATAATAAAAAAATTTTGATTATTAATGATTAATGATTAATTATTAATTATGATTAAATCATTTTTTATATGACTTAATGCTAAAAAAAAAAAAATAACAAAATTACATATGATAAATAAATAAAAAAAAAGTTTTTAATATAATAAAATAGTAACTTTTTAATTACATGGATAAATAAAAATTATGAATGATGAATTATGAATTATGAATTAATTATTTATATTTATATTTATATTTATATTTATATTAATAATAATAATATTATTATTATTAATATTAAGAGTAATATATTCATTATAAATGAATATATAAATGAATAAATAAATAAAAGTATAATAAATAATAAAAATAAGGTAACAAAAAACTATTTTTCTTTTTTATTTTTAATATTAAATAATAAAATTATAAAGTATGAAATATATATACCAATATAATATTTTATATTAATTATTATTATTTCACAAAAGTTTTGAAATCTGTACTGAAATAAGTAATTATTTTTTTTATTAATATTTTATTAATACTATTAATACTACTACTAATAATATTTTTACTATTATTAGTATGTTATATTTAATGATACTATTAATCCTGATTAAAATAATTTTTTTCTTTTTTTCTTTTTTTTATTTTTTACTTTTTTTTTTTATCATAAACTTTTTTATTTTACTTTATCTTTTTTGTTCTCAATTTTTTTTCTTTTTTTTTTTTTTTTAATTTTATTTTTTTTAATACAAAAATTATAAAAAAAATTTTTTAAATCTTTTATTTAATATATTATACAATATATTCATTTTAGTTAACCCAATATATTATTTAATTTATTTAATATAAAATGATTTAATTTTTATTTTATTTTATTATATTATATTTATTTAGTATTTAAAAAATTGATTTTATTTTTTTTTAATATTAAAATAATTTTAAAATAAAAATTTTCCTCTTTTTTTTTGATTTATTATATATATTTAAGATATATATAATTGAATATAATTAAATTAAATGGATTTAAATTAATATTTTATATATCAATATATTATAATATAATGTTATCATATATTATTATATAATATTATAGAATTATTAATATATTATTATATATTATATATTTTATTATATTTCATATATATTTTATATTTTATTTCATATAATTTATTTTATATATTTTATATTTTATTTTATTATATTCTATTTTATTAGATTTTATATTTTATTTTATATTTTTATAATTCTTGTTGTTATTTTTATTTTTATTTTTATTTTTTACCTTTTTGTTTTTGTATTTTAATGATTAACATAATCATTAAAATATAAATATAAATAAAAATATAAATATTAAAAAATAAAGTTAATCATGATGATTATTCATCATCAAAAATATGATAATTAATAAAAAAAAATCAATTTTTAATAATGATAAATTAAACTAATCCTTTCAATAAATACACTAAATTATTAAAAATCCTATAGGAATTAATATAGAATAATGGCTTTTTATTTATTATTACTAATATTATTATTTTAATAATTAATTATAATTATGACTTTATCATTCTTTTATATTTTATACTTTAATATTTTGTTTTTGTTTTTGTTTTTGTTTTTGTTTTTACTTTATTCTTTGTAATTATTTATTAATAAATAGTTAATTTTTTTTATTTTCCTTGATTTTTATTTATATTTATTAAACTTTTTTCTTTTTTTTTATTATGTGTATTAGTCATTATTTATATTAAATAAAGAAATTTTTTTATTATTCTTTATTACTATTATGGAGTTTTTTATTAATATTTTGTATTTGAGTTTGTGGTTTTTTTTTTATTTTATTTTATTTTATATATACTTTATACTTTATTTATAGTTTATATTTTGTATTTATTTTTTGTTTTTTTTTTCTATAATAATAAAAGTTTAAAGATTACTATTTATGTCAAAATAAAATAAATATTTATATTAATATTAATATTAATATATATAAATATAAATAGATACAACTATAAAAAAAAAAAAAAAAGAAAAAAGAAAAAGTGAACAAAATTATAATAATAAAATATATTATATTATAATAAAATAAAATATATACTAAAATATATCTATTAATGTAATAGAATAACATAAAAGAATAAAATAACATAAAATAAAATAAAAAGAAAAATAAAAAGAAAAATAAAAATAAAAATAAAAATAAAATAATTATCCCATTTATTTATTTATATAAAAATAGAAATATTAATTTAATATTTTAATATAGAAAAAAAAAAAACTTTATTAAATAATAAAAAAAATTTAATCAATTTATTTATTAATTTATTAATTTTTATGTAAAAGATTTAAACAAAATCATTAATAAAAAATTTTTTTTATTTTATTTTATTTTACTTTTATTTTTATTTTAATTATTATATCATTTACTTTGTATTTTATTTTTTTATTTTATTTATTTATTTATTTTATATTATATATTTCTTTCTATTTAATTACATATTACATATATTAAAAAATTAATTACTTTTTTTTTGTTATTTATTAAATCTTTAAAAAGAAAAATAAATAGGACATATAAACTATATAAATATATAAATAGAAAAATCAAAAAAAAAAAAAAAAAGATTTCATTTAAATTGATTTTCCTTTTTTATTCATATTCAATTAATTATAGGTTTAATTTAACTGTTTTATCCTAGTTTCATACTTGTATTTCAAACTTTTTTTTTATTTTTTTGTTCTTATTTTTTTTTTTTTATATTTTTTTTACTCATTTTTTTATTTTTATTAATTTTTTTGTTGAATCATAATAATATTAATATTAATAATTATTGAAGACAAACAATGATAATAATTATTATTTTTTTTTACAGTCAACAACAACAATAACAATATTAGTAATAGATATAAATAAAAAAAAAAGTCAAAGCCAATTTTTTTTATTTTATTTATTATATAATTAGTAAATTAATAATAATTATGCGGATAGAATAATAATAATAATAAAAGTTTATTATTTTATTGTTTATTGTTAATAAATAAATAAATATTTATTATTTATTTATTTTTTTTATATTTAAAATGTATTTAAAAAAATGTTTCTTTTTTTATTTATTTATGATTTTAATATTATGCATTCTTTTTATTATTTTTATTTTTATTTTTTTTCAAATTTTATATTATAATTATTATAATCAATCTATTTTATAATTACGTCATTTGAAAAAAAAGAAATTAATATTATTAAAGTCAATAAAAATAAATAAATAAATAAATAAATAAATAAATAAATAAATAAATAAATAAATAAATAAATAAATATTTATATCCTCTTTTTTTTATTTATTATTTATTATCATTACTTTTTTTTTTATATCTAAAAAAGTTCAATTTTTTTTCTATTTCTATATTTTTATTATTACTTTTTTTTTGTATGATTTTTAATTTAATATCACATATATATATAAATCTTTTTTTTTTTTTTAATTAATAAATATAAAATAAAAATATAAATTTTAGTTTTTTTTTTATTATATAATGTTTTGTATCCATTTTTAATAATATTTCTATTCATAAAAATTAATTATTTTTTAATAATTAAAAATAATAATTAAAATATTAAAATATTAAATTTAATTTATTATTATTTTTTTAATATTTTTTTTTATTTTTTATTTCATTTCATTTTTTGTAATTATGTAAAAAAATTTATAATTTTATTTTTTAATTTTTTTTTAATATTTAATTTAAATTAAATATAATATATATTAATTAATGATAATAATAATAATAATAAAAAAAATAACAAAATATAAATATAAAAAAAAATAAAAATTTATTTATTATAATATATTCTTATTAAATTTATTTATTTATTTATTAATTAATATATATTTATTTATTAATTAATTAATTTATTAATTTATTTATTAATTTATCTATTTATTTTTATTAATATTATTTTATTATTCTTTTTTTTTTTTTAATTAAATTAATTATTTTATTATCATCTGCCACGTTTTTTTTTAAAAAAAATTTTTTTTTGCTTTTATTATAATAATATTATTAATATATTATTATTATATTATTTTTTTTTAATTAAATAATAAATAAATAAAATAAAAAAAAAAAGTCGACTTTTTAATTATTTTATTATATCTACCATCATTTAAAACGTAATAAAAAAAATGTTTAAACTTTCTTTTTAATATTTATTTGTGATGTTTTAAAATAATAATAAATAATAAATAATAATAATAATAAAAAAATTTTTTTTCTTTATCATACATAATAATAAAACATAATTATCTTTTTTGGGGTAAATGAAAACTTTTTATTTTATATTTTTTATTTTTTTTACAAATATAGTAATAAAATTTTTAGTATCTAATTATTTTTTACATAAAAGTATAAATTAATTTTTTTTATTTTTTTTTAGTATTTTATTGTCTATTATTGTTATCATCTAATTTTTTATATTTTAATTATATATCCTTTTTTTTTTTTTTTTTTTACTTTATATAGTTTTTTTTTGTTGTTCATCTAAAGTTATTTATTTATTTATTTATTTATTTATATAATATTATTATATTTATGTCATTATTTTTTTTATTTATAAATTTTTCTTTTTTATTGTTCTAATGAATATTCAAAAAAAAAATTTTTTTGTTTTGCATTCCTATTCATATTCATATTTAATTTATATTAATTATTTATCATAGCTAACAATATTAAATATTAATATTAATAATGTATAAATAAATAAAAAAAAATTTTTTTTTATGGCGGAAGACATTTGTATATGGAAAATCTCAAAAAAAAATTTATTTATTTATTTATTTAATTATTTAATTATTTATTTATTTATTTGAAAAAAAAAAAAGAACAATGTAAATAATAATAATAATAATAATAATAATAATAATAATAATAATAATTAATTATGATAATGATAAAGATATGAGAAATAAATAAAAAAGGTAAATAATTAAATAAATAAATAAAAAAGGTTAATAATTCATTTCTAGAAAAAAAATTAGAAAAAAAAAAAAAGAGTTTTTTTTTTTTTGATGAATGTTTCTTGTTTAAAAAAAAATAGAACTTGGTACAGATTGGATTACACCTTTACATATTTGTTTTAATTATTTTTTTTATATTTATATATATAAATATAGATTTCTTTTCTTTTCTTTTCTAATTTTTTTATTATTTTTTTTTATAAAAACAACTTAATTATTTTATTTTTGTCTTTTGTTTTTTTTTTTGTTAAATTAAAATTGATTCAAAAAATAATTAATTTAATAATTTATGATGGATCCTATGATGAACTTCTTAGATTACAATATATATTCATAATTTCTTTTTTTTTTTTCTTTTTTTGTAACAATAAAATAAAGTGTATAAAGTGTTTTAACTTTTTTTTTTATTTATTTCATTATGAGATAAAATAAAGTAAATAAAATAAATATTTAAAATATATATAAATATATATAATTAATATATATAAAATAGTTTAAAATAATAATAATAATAATATTAATAATATATTTTTTTAATATTTATAATATTAAGGATTAATGTTTAATAACATTTTTATTTATTTATTTATTTATTTTTTTATTTATTTTAGAATGTGAAATTTTTCATTTTTTTTTTTTTTTTTTTAATTATCTTTTATTACCATCTTCATCCAAAATTTTTTAAACTATTTTTATATTAAATAAAGTTTTAATATAATTTAATATTTTTTATTAATATTAATTTAATTTTTTTTTTTTATGAATATGATAAAAAAAATTTTTTTTTATTTATTTATTTAATTATTTATGAAAAGATAAATAGATTTTAGGTCTAGAAGCCCAAAAAATAATAATAATAATAATAATAATAATAAAATAAAACATAAAAAAAAAATAAAATAAGAACTATATTTAAAATAATAATAATAATAATAATTAAAAATTTAAAGCATTTTATTAATTTTTTAACTAGAATTCTTTTTTTTTTATTACTTTGACCAAGAAAAAAAAATTTATGACATCTACCGTTAAATCCTTAATAATTTTAATTTTTTTTTCTTTTCTTTTCTTTTCTTTCTACTTTTTTTCTTTTTTTTTTTATTTCATTTTATTTCAAAATTTATTATAAACAATTATATAAAAAAAATAATATAGTTTGTTTTTAATTGTTTCTTTTTTTTTATTAAATATGTAGTTTATAATTAATTATTTTATTTAGTTTTTAATTCATTATAGTTTTTTTTTTGCATAATAATAATAATAATAATAATAAATAATTAATAATAATAATAATAAATAATAATAATAATAATAATAATAATAATAATAATAATAATAATAAATAATTAATAATAATTATTATTTTATTCATTTATAGGATGAAATAAGCCACAGATTTTAGTTATGAATATTTTTGAAAAATGTTATCATTTTTTTTTTATAAATAATAAATCATTTAATTATTAAATAAAGTTTTTAATAGTTATTAAATATTTCCATAAATGGACAACATCATTAATTTTATTTATATTGTATCATCATCATAAAAATATATATAAAAAAAATATTATATATACATATATATAATATAAAACTTGGAAATAATAAAAATAATAATAAATTTTATTATATAAAACAAATTATTATAAAAATAAAAGAAATAAATAATAAATTAATTATAATCATTCAATATATTATTAAATTAATAATATATATCATTCTAATATTTTTTTGTAATTTTTTATATTTTTATTATAATAATCAATACTATTTTTTTTGTCAAACGATAGAAATTCTTCCATTTTATCATCATAAAAATATTAAAAAAAGTTTAAATTCATTAAATTAAATTAAATTAAATTAAATTAAATGAAATTAAATGAAATGAAATTAAATTAAATAATATATGTAATGCTATTATTAAAAATGTTTACTACTTTGATTTCCAATATATTAACTTTATTTATTATTAAATTCATAATTTTAATTTTATTCTATATTAAATATCATTCCATATTTATTATAAATAGAGTTATTGTATATAATAATATAATAAACAAAAACTATAATAAAATAAAATAATATATATATTTTTAATTTAATTTCATTTCATTTAATTTAATTTATACTAAAAAATAAAAAAAAAAATTCTAGTTTCTTTTTTTTATTTATTTATTTATTTCAAATATTTCATTTTGTTATAGTCAATATATATCATATTTTATATCAAGATAATTATAAATTATAATTATTATTAATTTTTTTATTTTTATTTTAATAATAATTTAATAAATTAATTTAATATTTATTTAATAATTATTTAATATTTTTATAAGTTTAATGATTAATATTTTAATGATAAATGATAAACTTTTTGTTTTACATTTTTATGAATAAATTAATTTATAAAAATCTAGTTATATATTCATTTATAATCCTTCCGTATATAAATTTTATATCGATTTATAATTGATGAATCTTTTATTTTTATTTAAATTAAAATTAAAAAAAAAAAAAAAAAAATTTATAGTATGATTTAAACTTTTAACAACTTGGAAAAAAAAAAGTAGTAAAAATAAAAAAAAAAACTAAATTTAATAATTATTATTTTATAAGAAAAAAAGTTTTATAAGTAATTTTTTTTTAAATTAAAAAAATAAAAAATTAAAATAAAAAAATTCATATTTTATTTATTATAATAATTAATAAAAATTTAAAATATAAAATAAAATAAAATAAAATAAGAAAGCAATTTAATAAAAAAAAATAATAACTACTGGGATAATTTTAGGAATATTTTAAAAACTATAATAAATAATAAACCATAATATCAATAAATCATGCTATTTATCATTTATTATAAAAAGAAAAAATAAAATAAAAAAAAACTTATATATAAAAAATATAATATATCTTTAAATTTATTCATTATTAGAAAACAAAGTTAACTAAAGGGAAATTTTTTTATATTATATAAAAATAGTTTTTTTTTTTATCCGTTAATCCGTTTATTTCATATAAGAATAAAATAAAAAGTCTCATAATCATTAAAACTTTATCTATAACAAATATTTCTTTTTATTATATTTTTTTTTAACAAAATAAAAAAGAAAAATGAATTTAAATCCATATAAAAAATTATATTTAAATATGATATGATATGGATATGGTATATGGTATGATATTATCTATGAAATGAAATGATAATTCTAATTTATGTAATAATTACCGTAATGATATTATTATTATGAATATTATTCCTTTTTTTTTTTTATGTGTAAATATTCTTTTTTTTTTTGTTATTAAAAAAAAAAAACTAATTATTATATTCGTAAAAAAAAAAAAGAAAAAAGAAAAGACTATAATAAAATATAATAAATATACATAATATGTAATATATAATAATATTAAAAAGGTTATTTTTTTTGTATATATATAATAATGGATTATATATAATAAAGTATCCTGAATTATTATTATTATTATTCATAAAAAAAAAATAGATTCATCTAAAATTTTTCATTTTTGGTTATAAAAAAATAAAGATTAATAAATTATAATAAAAGTTGAAACATTTTAATAATTTTATGTTAAATAAACTAAAAAAAGGATATTTTTTTAATAACGGTAAAAAAAATTTAAACTTTTGGTAGGAGATCCATCTTTTTTTTTATTTTTTTATTAATAAAGTTATAAATAAAATAAATAAATAAAATAAATAAAAATAATTAATAATCATGATAATAATGATTAAAAAATCATATTCATTTTTATTCTCATTATTATTAAAAAAATTGGTAAAAAAAGGAGTGTAGTAAAAATAAAATAAAAATAAAATATTTAAATTAAAATAAAATAATAAAAAAAATAATAATGAATTTATTATTAATTTATTAAAAAATATTATTATTAAAAAAAATTTCTTTTTTTTTTATTATTTATTATTTATTATTATTTATTATTATTATCATTCTACCTCTTTTTTTTTTTTTGTATTATTTATTTATTTATTTATTTATTTATTTTTATGATAATATGATCTTTTTAAAAAAAATATTAATAATTATAGTTTTATTATTTATAAAATTTTAATTATTATATAATAATTAAATAAAAATAATAGCTTATAATTATATACATTATATATAATAAATAAATAAATAAATAAATAAATAAATATTAAATAAATAAATAGTACATAAATAAATAAATAAATAAATAAATAAATAGAATAATCATTTAATTATAAATTAATAAATTATTTAAATTAATAAAATTATTTATTTTTTGAATATAAAAAAAAAAAAGAACTAGTTCCAGTATTATAAAAAAAAAATTTTTTTTTTTAATATTAAATATTAAATATTAATTATTGAAATATTAATAAATATTTAATTTATTTATGTTTAAAATCATTATTATATTACTATTATTTTTTAAGGATTAATAATTTAATATATTGAAAATTATATTGTTTCTTATGATAAATTTTATTAAATAATATATTTTTTATATATGTAGAGGATTCTTTTAGAATGATATTATTGTAATATATGGGATAAATTATATAATATAAACTTTTAATATATTTAATATAATATATCATCATTTATTAAATAATATATTTATGTAATTTCTCCATTTATTTAATATAATATTTCATTATATATAAAGTATATTCTATAGATTTTTTTTATTTATATATATATCTGGTGAATATACTTAATTTAATAAATTATTCCATATATTATAATTATATTCAATTCTATTAGTATAATATATTAACTAAACCATCTTTGCTTAATATATTTTTATATATATAAAATATATTGACTATATATCATATCCTAATTTGACTATATATTACAATAGAGAATTCTATTTTATGTTTGAATCATTTTATATCATATAAAGTTTATTTATTAAATTATATATTAATAATATATATTATATTAAATTATTATTTTATATTCTTTATATAAAATAATATATATTGTCATTTCAAAAAAAAAAAGAAGAAATAGTATTCTAATATATTATTGAAATAAATAAATAATAAAAAAATATTTATAATTAAAAAAAAAAAAGAGAAAAATATATTAAATAATATATTATCTTTAATAAAATTATTATTTGAAAATAGGTATCATTCCATATATTATTTTATTAAATCAAATGATGAAATATAAATGTTCATATAATAAAATATAATCGTAATATATGATATTTTTATGAATTTAATATATTATAATATAAAAGCTTTTTTTTTGAAATAAAAAAAAAAAGTTAATATAATTAAAAAATAATATATAATATAAAATAAAATAAAATATAAAATATAAAAATATAAAATAATAATAAAATAAAATAAAATAAAATAAAATAAATAATAGAAAAAAAAAAGTATATATAAATAAATTTAATTACTTTTTTTTTTTTTTTTTTTTTTTTTTTTAAAAATATATTATAAATATTTTTTTAGTTTTTTTGAAATTATATAAAGAGTTAAAAAGAAAGAAAAAAAAAGTTTTTTTTTTTTTTTTTTTTTTTTAAAAAAGTGAAAGAAAAAAAAATTTTTTTTTATTATTATTTATTTTATATACAATATATCTATTATAATAAAAATAGTTTAATAGTTTTCAATGTTTTAGAAAAAAAAAAAAAAAAACGAAAAGAGAAATATAAACCAATTTTATATTATAAAAAGCAATTTATTTTTTTTATAAAAAAAATATTTTTTTTTTGTAAATTTTAATTTTCAATTAGAAAAAAAAAATATATTTAATTTTTTTTCTTTTTATCTCTTAGTAAAACAATTCTCATTTAGTAAAGCTTATTATTCAATACAAGAAAAGAAAAAGAAAAAACAAAATAATATTTTATAAACGCATACTTTAACATAATACCATATATATAAGTAAATATTTTATTTTAATAATATAACTATCATATCATATAAATATATATAGAATAAATAATTTAAACAATTTAGAATAATATATTCATTAGTATATATAAGAATTTCAATTCAATAATTAAAAAATATATAGTATAGTCTATTAGTATAAAGTAATATAAAAGAAAATAATAGATAGTTTAGATAGTTATTAATGTTGCCTAAACCAAAAAGAAAGTCTAGAATAAATTATTTTTTAAGTGAAAAAGAAAAAAAAAAAAAATTAAAGTTTTAGAATAATTATTAATAATTATTTAGTCATTATTAAAAAAAATATTAGAGTTTTTAATTATTATGAATAATTAAATTTTTTCTTATTAAGTTTAAATAGAAAAATTTAGTTTTTATTAAAAAGAAAAATTATTTTTGTATTACACAAAAAAAATTTTTTTAATAAAAATTTAATCTATTTAATTTGAAAATAATTATTAAATAGTTTTAAATATTTAAGAAAAAAAAAAAAAAAAACGAACCTCAATACATAGAAAAACAAATAATTTTAAACAATAATTTTGAAACTTTATAATAAATAAATCATATATTATTTAATTAGAATAGTGATTATTTTTTTAAAATAGAAAAAAAAAAAAAACAATTATATTATAATAAGAATAATCATAGAAAATTCTTAATTTATTTATCATACTTATTATATTATATATAAACTAACGAATTATTTATTTTTTTATTATCTATTATCATTTTTATAGTGTTTTTTTATCCTCTATAATATTAAAAGGATAATAAAACAGACCTGATAAATATAGAAAAACCAGATAAATATAGAAGAAACAAAAAAATAAATCACTTTGTTTATATCCTACTTTAAACATTAATTTTAAATAATAAAATTATTTAAAATAAAAAGAGGATTTCAAATTTTTTTTTACTATTCATATTATTTAATAATATAATTATTAAATATTATAACCATTTAAAGAAAAATCTCATGCTTAAAATTTAAGGTATATTTTCATATTGAGAATTATTTTAACCAATCAAATTTAAATATATTAAATTTTTTTAATGATTATAAAAACTAACGTTATTTTTTTTTTTAAAAAAAAAAATTTCTAAAATAATTGTTTTTTTATATGCACCCTTTTTTTTCTTAAAAAAAAAAAACCATAATTTTTAAATATTATCTATAATATAATTATTATGGAATGTATGTCACTGTTTTTTCATTTTTTATGATAATAAATATTCATATTAATGAAAAAATTAATTATGTAATGATAATTTTAAATACTTTTATTCATTACTTTAAAAATAAAGTGTGATATAAAAATAAAATTATCATTCAAATAGAAAAAAAAAATTATATATATATATAATAATAATATATAGAAATAGAAAAAAAAATTTTTTTTTCATAAATTATAAATATTAAACTTATATAGTCGTTATATATAATAATATATCATTTATATATATATATATATTTAAATACCACAAAAATTAAACCTCATATTTTACATATATTTCATAATTAATTTAACCAAGAAAATAATTATTATTATTTTATTTTTATTTTATTTTAATTTATTCATAACTATTATTAAATTAAAATATATAATATAGTTTTCTTTTTACTTTTTTTTTTACTTTTTTATTTTATTTTCAATCATCACTATCTATATAAAAGAAAATGACGAAATTAAATAAACTTCAAAGAAAAGATTTGCTTGAAGAATTAAGAAAGCAAGAAAATCTTATGGAAATGGATGTTTTACATTATAAGGATAATGATCAAAGAAGACAAGATGGTTTCCAAAAAACTATATTAGCTATTCAAAATATAGTTTCTAGAAAACTTTATAAAGCATGTGCTCCAAGTCTTGAAGTATATTTCAGAGATGTATGGAAGATTTCAAGAGCTCAAGTATACCGTTTCTTAGATTGTGCTACTGTTTTAAATACTTTAGAAGGTTTCAAGGTTCGTCCATCCAAAGAAAGACTTTGTCGTTCCTTAAAAAGACATGGTAAAAGTCCAACTAATATTAGAAATCTTTGGACTTTAGTTAAAATAAGAGCCTCTGATCGTGAAATTACTAGTACTTTAATTGGTAAATGTTGGGAAGAAATAGTTACAAGTGGTAGAGAAGTTAAAGAAGATCCCATTCCAAAAAAGAAGGAATGTAAAGCAAGAAAACCAAAAATTGATATCAATAATCCATCTACTATAGTGATACCATCTTCTAATCCAAATCAAAAACAAAATAATACCATAAAACAAGAACATAATGCCTTTTTACCTACTATGAATCCAAGTTATACCACTACTTCTGTAGTTACTGTAAATAATACAACTACGGTTATGCCTATAAATAATAATACTACATTAGGTACTCCTTTAATGAATTCAAATATCTATTCTAATAATACCATGAATAATACCAATACCAATACCAATACTAATTTAACGACTACTTCTGTTAATGGTGCTACTTCTAATACTAATACTAATAATAATAATACGACATCCAATTCAACGAATACTAACGCTAATAATAATGGGGGTAACAACAATAATACTATTATTAATACTAGTAATAATAATGGTACTAGTAATAATAATAATAATAGTAATGGAAATATTCATAATGGTGCCTCATCTCTTAATACCCCAACGGATCAAGACCCATCTCTTAGTAATGGTGGTTATTATTCCGCTAATAATAATGATAATAATCAACAAAAAATGTTGTTACAATCTTTACCTACTCCAACCATGTCTAGTTCTAAAACTTTATATAATGGTAATGGTCAAGGTAATGCTATGAATCCAAATGATATTAATACTACTCTTTCAAATATGAATAGTATGAATACTATGGTAACATCCAATTCTAATAATTCTAATTCAGGGGTTTATGGTTTTGATACTTATAATAATAATGGTAATATAAATTATGATCAAAATCAAAATGAAAATAAAATTATTTCTTCATACCCATCTCCAACAGCAAGTCATATTATATCTCAACAACAATCACAGCAACCATCCCAACAACCATCCCAACAACAACAACAACAACAAAATGATTATAATCAACAATATCCAACTACTGTACCTTCAACTCAATTTTTAATGAAAGGTAATTCACCAATGCCAATGCAAAAAATGAATTTCCAAATGGGTTCAGTTATTGTTAATCCTTCTCCATCCACTACGCCAATAGTAGATTCTGCT
>MCFG01000289.1:0-32500 GCA_002104895.1 Anaeromyces robustus | reverse complement strand
AAAAGTAAAGTAAAAAAAAAAATAAATAAAATAAAAAATAAAAAATAAAAAAAAATGAGTGATACAGAAGAAATTAAAGAAATAAGTATTGAAAATGAAGAAAATGAAGATGCTGAAGCTATAACCGAAACTAATCAATCAAAAATTACAGAAAAAGATAGTAGTGGTTTAATAGGAAATAGTATTAATAATAGTAGTAAATCTTTAAAAAATAAAACAAGTAGTTTTAAATCAAATAATAATATTTCAAGAGATAGTACAGATGTAAATAATAATAATAACAACAATAATAATAGAAGTACAAACACAAGTGCAAATGGTAATAATAATAATAAAGCTTCAAAACTTTATCCAGATTCAAATATTCAAACTAATGCAGAAGAATGGCTTTTAATGCGTGTAGGTTTAACCCCTAAAAATTCTATAGGTTGGTTTCGTTGTGGGGTAGGTTTTTATAATAAAAAAGAATATACTCGTTCTATTGAATGTTTTGAAAAAAGTATTGAATATGATCCTTTAAATGTAAGATGAATATATAAAAATAAATTGAATATATAAAAATATATCTATTAAAATAATAATAATAATAATAAAAGAAAAAAAATATAAAGATAAAACCTATTTAAAAAAAAGTTAAAAGGAAATATTTTTTATTAATTAATTATTTTATATATATATATATAATATTATTTTATTTTATTGTATTCTATAATATATTTATATACATACATATATTAATACATTATAAAATTATAAAATATTATAAAAATAATAATGAAAAAAAATTATATATATAGTATAATGCTTTCCAAATTATGGCTAGAGCTTGTATTGCTGTTAATCGTAAAAATTTAATTTTTTTTTTTTTTTTATAATTAAATATCATTAAGAAATTATTATTATTATTATTATATATATAATAAAATTATATGTTAATAATATAATTACAGAATAATAATAAACACAAATATTAATCTTTTTTATTTTTTTATTTTTAAATTTTTTATTTTATATTTTATATTTTTATTATTATATTTCTGTCATTATTATTATTTTTTTATACTTTAAATATATATATATATATTTAATATTTAATATTTATAATATATTTTTAAAATATATTATTATTATATTATCTATGAATTATAATAACATAAAAATTGAAAAAATGGAAATGGAAATGGAAATGGAAATAATATATATATATATATATATAAATTATTATTATTATTATTATTATATATATATTTGGATATTTTAGGTAAAGATGATGCTATTGCTGCATTAAAACAATCTGTTATGTTAGATAATCCTTCAGATTGGCAATTATTAGTAGAATTAACTTCTATTACTGATGATTAAATAAAAATAAAATAAAAATAAAATAAAAATAAATATAATATAATATATATTATAGAAATATTATATATATATACATATACATCAATATATATATATTCACCTACCCATAAAAATTTACATAAAGATAAATATATATATATATATCTAAATATATTTGATTTAATTTATATACACATATATATATGCTAATAATAATAATAATAAATAGATAACAAGCAAAAATAAGAATAAGAAAAAAAGTGATTGAAACTTTTATTTTATTTTTTTTTAAAAAAAAAAAAAAAAAAAAAAAAACATTAAAAAAAATTATGTTAATAATACTAAATTAAAGCAATTATTATTACAAAGATTATATCCTAATAAAATATATAAATATTTATATATTATATATATATATGAATTTTATTTTATTTTCTTCTTATTTATTATTATTAAATTAAATTGAAAAAAAAATAATAAATTATATACCATTTAATTATTCAACATATTTTTTAACTATTTGTCTTGTTTTAATTATTTTCAATAGATATTTTATCTATTTTTGTTTTTTAATTTTTTTAATCTTTTAAAAACTTTTTTTTTTTTTATAAATATAATCATATGTAAATAATAATAATAACTATTATTTAAAATTATAATAACAAAAATTCTATTAATAAAATTATAATAATAAAAAAAAAAAAAAGAATATAAAAAATACAGAAATATTTTATATATAATTTATATTATTATAAATATAATGTAATTTTATAATATAAATAAATGTTTAAATATATATGAAAAAAAATAATGTATATTATTTTATCACTCATTTTTTTTTTTTTTCTTTTAATATTATTTATTTTCATTTTCATTTTCATTTTCATTTTTTTTTTTTTTATAAAATATAAAAATTTTTATATAAATTAAATATGATTGTTTTAATATGTATTTTTTTAAAAAAAAAAAAAAATTAATATTTAATAAATAATAATATTTAAAGTTTGAAAAAAATATATATTATATATATATTACGTTAGTCGTTTTTTGAAAAAAAAATAACGTAATATATATATAATATATTTTTTTTTCAAACTTTAAACAAAATTTCAAATTTGGACGATATAAAGTTTAAAAAAATATTTAATTATATTCACACAAAAAAAAAAAAAAAAATTAAAAATATAATAAAATAAAATAAAAGACATAATCATATAACAATAAAATCATAAATAATTATCATAATAATAATATTTTAAAAATATAATATATACTACCTTTATATAAATATATTTTTTTTTCTTTTTTATTTATATATATATATTACCAAAAAAAAAAAAAAAAAGATTATAAAAAAAAATACAAATGATCAATCCAACAAAACATATAAGACCAACTTCTTCTTCTACTCTATCAAAATCTATACCAAATTATTTAGAAGTTTTAACTCCTCAACCTAATGATGATATTTATCTTATTAATACTAAAAGAAAAAATTTAAGAGATTCTTTACCTTCTCGTTCTAAATCAAGTTTATCGAATTATAAAAAAGATAACGATTCAATTACTACTTCATTAAATTCTATTTCTTCTTCTTCTTTACCTTCTTCTTCTTTTAATAATAATAATAATAATAATAATAATAATAAAACTTCTTATGGTTCTTTAAAAAAACTTTCAAAAGAAGTTTGTGATTTAAAAATTGAAGAAATTAAAACTAGAGTTTCTAATCATCGTTTAAAATCATCTTTAAATCCTATTTCTAATATTAATAATACTAATGCTAATACTACTACTACTACTACAATAACAAAACCAAACAATATTAACAATAATAATAATAGTGATACTTCCATTAATAACAATAACACTAATAATAATAATAATAACTCTGATCATATTATAAATAATATGACAGTTTTATCAAATGAAATTGATACAAAGATACCTACAATTTCACCAAATAATAAATATTTACATTTATTAAAAAAAAATCCTAATTTATCTTCTAATAATAATAATAATAACAACAATAATAATAACTCTATTAATTCTAATAAAAAATTAAATAATTTTACTGATAATTCCATATTATCATCTTATTTAACAGAAGAAACTACGAAAAAAAATACAGAAAAGGATGAAGTGGTAAATTAGATAAAGAAAAACAAAAACCAAAAATAAAAAAAAAATCTTTATTCTATTTTTTTTTTTTTTCAATATATTAAAAGACATTTATATTTTATTTATAATATTATAATTATAATAATAAAAGTTTTCAGATTTAAAACCAAGTGATTATGATGATCCATCCTTATTTTATTTAGAAAAAGTAAAAAAATAAAAAAAAAAAATAAAAAATAATAATAATAAAAAATAAAAAAAAAGTTATAAATATAATTATATACTATGAATTTTTTTTTTTTTTTAATTATTATTATAATTATTATTTATATTAACAATAATATTAATATTTTAATCTTTAATTATTATTATTATTATTATTATTATTATTATTATTATATATATATATATTATTAGTTTTTATTAAAAATTATGTCTAAAGATTATAAAGCAGCTTTACCTTTAGCTCGTGAAGGTATTATTTTTATTTTTTATTTTATTTTTTTTATTTTTTTTTTTAATAATTTAAAAATAAAAAGTATATATATATATTATACTAAAATTATTATTTATAAATTAATAAATAAATAATAATATATTTATATTTATCTACATAATAATACTATTAATAATAATAGTGATGAAGTATGATCCTTATAATAATTTATGTAAAGATTATATAACTACTCTGCAGAAAAAAATTGAATATGGTAAGAATATTGAAACAGAAAAAAATATTATATAAATACATAAATACATGTTTTTTATTTATTTATTTTTTTTTATTATTTTTAATTTATTATTATTATTATTATTAATTATGATTATATATATATATTTTTTATTGTATACTTTATTAAATATTATATATATATAATGAATAATAATAATATAAATAAAAAATTAAAAAAAAAAAAAAGATGAAAAAAATGGATCAGATTTTGAAGACAATAAAAGTGATGAGGAAGATGATAATGAGGACGATGATGATGATGATGATAGTGAAAGTGATGATGATGATATAAGTGAAAGTGAAAGTGAAAGTAATAGTGATGATAGTGATAATGATAGTGATAGTGAAAGTGAAGAAGAAGATGATAATGAAGAAGATGATGAAAATGATGAGGATGAGGATGAGGAAGAAGAAGAAGAAGAAGAGGAAGAAGAAGAAGAATAAATAAATAAATAAATAAATAAATAACAATAATTATAATTATACTAATAAAACCATAATTGATTTTTAATAATATAATACATATTTATTCTATCTATTTTAAATAATTATATTTATATTTATCTATGAAGAAGAAAAAAAGTAAAGACAAAATTAAACAATCATTTTTTTTTAATTTTTATTACACATTTTTTTTATATTACATATTAATAATTAATATGACTACAATTATATCTATAATAATAACAATGTTATAATTATCTATAATAAATATTATATAAATATAATTATATAAATATAATTAATACACTATTTATTTAAAGAATTAAATTTATTCTATTGAGAAAACTTAACGTTACAAACGTTTAAAATTTTAAAATATATATTAATCTATATTTTTAATTAAATATAGATTTATATGTATTTATAATAATATATATATTATAAAAATAAAAAAATAATTTTTTTATACTCTTGTTTAATGGTTAATTATATAATAAAATTTTAATTGTATTTTGTATTGTATTGTGTTGATAGTAATAATAGTCAGTTATTTTTAACATTAACGACAAATATAAAAAAAAGCCTAGTTATATATATATATATATACGTTTTATTTATATTTATTTATATTTATATTTATTATATTATATTTTATTTTATTTTGTTACATAATTATTAATTACATATAAAAAATAATATAGATATTTGTTATATTACATTTCATTGTAAAAATATTTTTTTTTAACCATCATACTTTTTTTTTATTTATTTTCAAACTTTTTTTAATATAACTTTTTTTTTGAAAAATAATAATATTTATAAATATACATATATTATTATTATTATTATTATTATTATTATTATTATTATGTATTTTAAATACTATTAATATATCACATTTCAATTCATATCTTATATATATTAATATTATTATTATTATTTTTATATAGTTCTTTTTTTTTTTTGGTTGGTTATTTTATTTTTTTTTTTTTTTGGTTGGTTTTGTAAATTTAAATTTTTTTTTTTTAAAAATTTTTTAAATAATTTTATAATTTTTTATTATTAATAAAAATATTTATTTATTTTTATATATATATATATAATTAAATATTTGATCTTTATTAGTTATACAAAGTAAAAAGGAAAAAATGAAAAGTAAAGGAGAAAGAAAGAAAGAAAGGGGAAAAAATTAAAAAATAAAATTATTTTCATTTTTATTTTTATTTCATTTTTATTTCATTTTTTTTTTTTCTTATTTATTTATTTAGTTAATATATAAAGCATTAATATATATATAAAAAAAAGTAAAAATTTAAAAAAAAAAAAGAAAAAAAAAATTAAATAATTAAATAATTAAATAAAATAAATAAATAATTAATATTATTTAAAAAATAAAAATAAGAAATAGTAAAAAAAAAATTATTATTATAAAGTATTATAATAATAATAATATAAAAATTATAAAAAATTATAAAAATATAAAAAATTAAAATATAATAAAAAAAAATAATAATATGAAATAAAATAAAATAAAATAAAATAAAATATAAAAATAGGATTAAAAAAAATAATAATAATAATCAAAATATAATTATTTTAATGACTTTCATTTTTTTTCATTTCATTATTATAACTATTATTATTATTATTACTTATTATTATTTATTATTATTATATTTAATGGTTTCTTTGGATTGTTTGTTTGTTTATTTGTTTGTTAATTATTAATTTATTATAATTATTATTATTATTTATAATTATTATATTTGCTTTTTTTTTTTTTATATTATTATATTATTTTATTTTATTTTTTTTTATTTTATTTTTTAGTATAGGTTAAATAATTTAAAAATAAATAAATAATTAATTTATCTTTCTTTCTTTCTTTCCTTCTTTTTTTTCAAATAAATATAATTATAAATATAAATATAAATCAAATATATATGGCATATAAAAAAAAAAGGAATAATAATAACAAAATATTAATAATCTTTTTTTTTTGTTTTTTTTTTTTTTTATAAATATTTTTTTTTTTTAAAAAAAAATTTTTATTTAATTTTATTATTATTATTATTATTATTATTATTTTAATTATTTTAATTATTTTAATTATTTTAATTATTTATATAAATTATTTATATAAATTATTATATAAAATTTTCTTATATCTAATAATAATTAAAACAATAAAATAAGAAAAAAAAAAGGAAAAAAAATATATAAATAAATAAAATTAAGGGATATGAATAACATAAAAATAATAATGATAAAAAAAAAATAAAAATCATAATAATTAAAAAAAAAAAAATAAAAAAATAAAAAAATAAATATAATATTACTACTGTAAAAGATAACAGTAATTATACTATGATTTTATGATTTTTAATTTAATTTTTTCTTTTTTATTTAAAAAAAAAAAAAATAAAAAAAATAAAAAATAAAAAATAAAAAAAATAAATAAATGAAAAATTATATTTATTCAATATATATTTGATATTTGATATTTGATTACTTGTTAATAATAATAAAAAAAAAAAGAAACTGAATGTAAAAGAAAAAAAAATTTTTAATTAAATATATATTGAAAAAAAAAAAAAAAAAAAAAAAGATTTACGTTGGTATTAATAATAATATATATATATATATAAAGAAAATAATATCATAATTTGTTTGTTTGTTTGTTTGTTTGTTTTTACTTTAATGATTATTGATTTTTGTTGTTTCTTTTTTTTTTTTTTTTTTTTCTTTTATTTCTTATCATTATTGTTTTAAATTTTTTGAACGTTGTTTTTTTTTGTTTTTTGTTTTTTGTTTTTTTTGGGAGGGACGTTGTTTGTTAATTTATTATATTTATTTCTTTTTGTTTTTCCCTTCTCTTATATATATATATATATGTAATTATTTTTCTTTTTTTTTTTTTTTTTTATTTTTACTTTTATTTTTTTTTTTTTATTTTTTTTTTAAATTTTTTACTTTTTTTTTACTTTTTTTTTTTTTTTTTTTTTTAATTTTTCTTTTAATTACTTTTAATTATTCTTCGTATTATTATTATTATTTTTAATTATTTATGCTTGAAAGAGGCTGGTATACTTCTAACTATTTCACAATAGTTATCAATAAAATGAGAACCTTGTTCTCCATAATAAAATAAACGCCAGTCTTGATGTTCAGTGGGTACAAAAATACTACCAGAGGAACGTTCAAAATACCAATTATTTACTGGATTTTCGGCACGACTTCTCCAAAGCATATTTGGATAATCATGTTTCATTCTTTTCCAAAGAATATCAGCTACACCAATACCTTGACTATCAGGAGAAACAGCAAATTTATCTAAATATGGAACACCTTTACCTTCATTACAAAGATTACGTCCTTCACGTGTAATAATAGTAGCACCTTGATAATCACCTGTAATTGTTATAGAATCTAAAACACTTTCTAATCTTTTAAAGTAATGTTCCGTATCTATACATTTTTTAAAGGAAGAATTTAAAAGTTGAAGTAATTTTTCACGATCTACAGTATCTAAAGATGTATGTCTAGTGATTTTTAATCCTTGACGAATTAAAGTAGGTGGGTATTGAAGGAAAGGATGTAATTCTGATTCATGCTTTTGAAGAATAAGATTATCAGAACAAATTGGTTTATCGGTAATTAAATTTGAAATTATTGAAGGCGTTGAAGAAATGGAAGCTATAATAGCTGATGTATTAATTGGAAGATTAGAAAGAATAATTTTCATGGTTTGTAATTCATAAAGCATTTGATATTTTCTTAATAATCCAATGTTTAAAACATTTTTCATTTCACTATCTGTAGTACCTTTGTCTTTGGATTTAGACGATTTAGTCAATTTTGGTGGGGAAGATGTATCTATTATAAGGTGAGAGTGTGGGAATAAAGAGGTTGAAAAATTGGAATGAACTGAATTAGAATTTGGAGTAGCACGATCAAAAAGATTTACAGTAGAAGATTTAGAGAGATGATAAGGTGAATTTGATGAGGTAGATGAATTGTTTGATAAAGAATTTGAAGCATTTAATTGAGAAGGATGAGTAGGATGGAAACGAGTATAAGCACCCTTTTTAATATCATTTAAACCTTGGAGGCGACGATTAATATTAGCATATTTATTTTGTAATTTATTTTTGCTTTTAATTTCTGCCTTCCATTTTTTAATTTCTTCATCAAGACAATTTAATAACTCTTCATATTCATTAGCTAAATTAATAAAACCATAATGATAACCACCGGCACAAATACCACCATTGTCATTTAGTACAATAATTTTCATTGGATTGCCTAAACAATCATCTTCTGTTAAAGCTTTAGAAAAGGAAATCATACTACGATCAAAATCAGTTGAGAAAAATTGGGATTGACATGATACAATAGGAATTAAAATTGGAACTTGTTGAAGTTTTAACGCTGAACGAATTGGTTCCATATTCACATTAAGTGTATGATTTATATAATCAGTTTTATCAATAATATTCTTTTTATGACTGAAAATATTCTTTTCTAAAAAGGCAACATCATCCTTTTTTTCTGCTGAAAAAATATTGTTATAAAGAGGCATTGAACGACCTCCCATTTCTTCTATAATGTTTGATATTCTTAAAGTTTCATTAATCATTTTAGTACGATATTCACTAGTATCTTTATAATCTAATGGCCAATCTACAAAAATAATTGGCATTAAGCCTAAATGTTGAAGTTGAACAATAGTTGAAGCAATTTGTTTTAATTCATCATCCGTTAAAAGACTTGGAATTTTTACTAGACCTAAATTTTCTTTTTGAGGAGGATTTAAAATTTTATTTGTTCTTTTATTTTTACTTTGGTCCTTACTCTTTGTTTTTAAAATAGATTTTTGGAATGGTTGTGGAAAAGAGTCTGCATATGTATCAAGAAAATGTTTTGCTTCTCTTTTACTTGGTACTGTACTCAAAATTTGATAAATTAAATTCTATTAAAAAAATAATGATAAAATAATAATATAATAAATAAATTAGTTTTAATTAAATTTAAATAATTTAAATCATAAAATATAAAATTTTAATTCTTTATAAATACATTATAAATACGTTGACTATTTAACAACTTTTTTATTTTATTTTAAAAATAATTATATTAAAAGAAAATAAATATATATACATATAAATATATATAAATATATAAATATATATATAAATATTTATATATATAAATTATCAATATATTTATAAGTATCTATTATATATAATTTTTAAATACTTACTCTTTCTTGATTATTATTATTTAAGTCTAGATCGTTACGTTTTAATTCCAATCCCTAATATTTAAAATTAAATAAAATAAATTTTAATTCATTATTATAAAATTTTTTTTAATAATATGAGTTATATAATTAATTATTTCTACTACTAGATTATTAAAATATAATATATAAAAACAATATAAAAACTTACATTATTATTCTCATTATCCTTGAGAGCTGTTGAAGTTTTAATTGTGGTATAGAGATTTTTAAATAAAAGAGGACTATTATTTAAAATCTTGTTACTAACTTTTGGATATAAAATAATAGAATTCATTGATATAATTATGAAATTAACTTATGTGACGCTGATTATAAATTTTGTCTAATAGTAATAAAATAAGAAAATTATTATAAAATTTTATCTATGCACGAGATTGAAAAAGATAGATAAATTTAAAAATATATAAATAAAATAAACTGATATTTTATATTTATTTTTACTTTCAAGCTTTGTTCCTTTTTTTTTAACTTATATAATTTTATATAATTATTTTAATATAAAAAAAAAAGGTTATATAATACTTATTTCTATTTAACTATAAATTAAAATATAATTCTTTTATTTTATATATTAATTATTTGACTATAGATTTTTTTTTTTTTTTTTTTTTCTTCTTTTCTTCTTTCTTTTGAATGTCAATATATTTTATTGATGATATTTTATTTTTTTTTTTTCTTAAAGCATTGTTAAAATTACTTTTATAATTACTTTTATATTACTTTTATTATTATTATATTATTATATTATTATTATATTATTATTATATCTTTCAAGTTATTTATTTTATATTGTTTTAATTAAAATAAAAATAAATATTATAATTAAAAAAATATATTGTTTTTTGTCTTTAACTATTCCATGGTAATATCAATTAAAAATGTTATATATAATTAATAACTAATGAAATCATTATGTTATTAATTATATATTTTGCTGGTTCTTTTATTTTTATTTTTTTTTCTCTTTTTTTTTTTTTTTACTAAATTTTAATTTTGTTTCAATAATTTTTTTTAAAGAAAAAAAAAAAAGTAGAAAAAAAAATAAATCTTTTTCTTTAAATATTAGATCGAAAATATATAATTTTTACTTTTAGTTTTTTTATTATTATTTTATTAAAAATCTTCAATAAAAAAAAAAAATTAAATTGTAAAAAAAAAAAAAAAAATTTAGGAATTATTAAAAAAAAAAGAAAAAAAAAACGATTAACATTATTTATTTAATCAATTAGTATTTATTCATTTAAATAAACTTATTTATAACTAATTAATTATTTATTCTAATATTTATACATTTATCTATTTATTTATTAATAAATAAAATTTAATTTAAGAATTTGAATTTTATATATTAAAAAAAAAATCCTTAAAAAAGAATATAATAATATTAAAAAATTTAAAAAAAAAAAAAAAAAAAAAAAAGAAATTAATTAGTAATACAAAAAAAATAAATAAATAAATAAATAAATAAATAAATAATTAAATAATTAAATAATTAAATAATTAAATAAATAATAGAAATTTTAAAATTTTTTATATTTTTATTATTTTATTTTTATTATTATTTTTATTATTATATTAATTATAAAAATTTTAATAGTTAATAAAAAATTATATATAATATATTAGTATATTAGTAGTATATTACTAATTACATAGATTAATAATATTTTTTTATAGATTTAAAAAAAACTAATATATCAAAATCTATATAATAATATATTAGAAATAAATAGATTATAAAAAGCTTTTTTTTTTTTTTTTAAATCTGCTGCGTTTTTATTTAGTTAAAATTTACAATATATTATAATAAATATAAATATATATGTTAATACATTTGTATTTAATACAAAAGTTTTAAAAAAGTAGCATTGGCATCGCTAATATATTATAATACATTACAATATAACAATTTGAACATTTCTATTGATTCATTACAACCAACGAAAATTCGAATCCAAATTTTAAATTTTTTTTTTTTTACATTTTAATCTCATCATTATCTAATATATAAACTATATATTATTGAGTACTATTTCAAATATATTAATTTATAATAAAATTTATATTGAATGTATTACTAATAATGTAAATATTATCAATTAATCTGGATTAATAATAAATATATAATTTAATATATTTATATATTTTCGTTTTATTTGAAGACGACCTACTAAAAATTATTTGTCAATATATAGAATGGATAAAATTTAAATATCAATATATTATAAATAATTAATGTATACATTTTTTGAATTAAAATTATTTTTTTATTACCAATACATTGAAATAAAAAAATAAAAAATAAAAACAATGTATACATCATTTAATTGTAATACATTATTGATACATTTGTATTTATGTATTTATGTATTAATAAAATACATTAATAATTATAATTAAATTAATAAAAATTAATAAATAAATATTTATTTATTTATTTATTTAATTATTGTATTTATTTATTAAATTTATATTTATATATTTATTTATTTTATTTGTTTATTTTGTTGTTAATTAAAATCTCATTATTAATATAAAATGGTCCTTTTATTTATATTATATTTATATTATAGTTTTAGTATTATTATAAATTTTAAATATGATACTTTTATATTTTTTAGTATTATAATTATATATTTCATAATTTTAAAAAAAAAAAAAAACAAAAACAAAAAATAAGGCGTTAATAATTAAATTTAAAAATAATTAATGACAGGTCATAAGTTTTTAAAATAAATAAATAATTCACAAGTTTTGAAAGATATATTTAAATTAAATATATTTGATAGATCGACATTAGAAATTAATATATGTTAATAATTTATTCTAATCCTAATAATATTAATTATTAGTAATAATTTTCTAAAGTTAATTTTAAGAAAAGAATTGAAAAAAAAAATATATATATATATATATATATATATTTCAATTTATATAGTTATATTTAATTATATTTTATAAGGATATTATAATATGTTTATAATATGATATTGCTAAAAAAAAAGTATAAAAACAAAAAAAGAATAAAACAGATTAATAAAACAAATTAATAAAACAGATTAATAAAACAGATTATATTTAAAATTTTTATAGTTGAAATGTTTAATATTTGTGATTAAAATATTAATAATAATAATAATTATGATAATAATAATAATGATAATAATAATAATAATAGAAATCTTTTATTTCATGTTTTTATATTTATTATATTTTAATACTATCTTTATTATTTATATATATAGTAAATTTAATGTTCTATTATCTTTTATTAATAATAGCATATTGAATTTTTTTTTTTTAAATTTATAATTGTATAATAATTGTTAAAAAAAATTATTTTTTTATAATATTTGTTTTTATATTTAAAAAATCGCAATATTTTAGAATGTTCTATTATTCTTTAAATATATATATTTTTAAATTTTAAAAAAATATTTTTATAATTGAAATACATTTTAAAAAATATATTAATATCCATAGAACCCACATATTGGTAATTGTTATTATTATGACGAATTAAACTATAGTAGAAAATCATAGCTTTAATATGATGATGCTATAACAAATAAAAGATAAACTATTCTTTTTATTTATATATATTGATATATATATATATTATAATATTGAGTATATAATGTATAATTTGGTCAATTTATAATATTACCTATTATTACAAACAATATTTTAATTTTTAAAACTTGTACAATTTTTATAATCATCATCTGTATAATTTATATTATGATCTCCTATTATCTTGATACAGAGTTTCAGGTCATATTCTATTTACTTTACATAATTGAATACTTGCGGTAAAATTGACATATAGTAAGATAATAATAACAATATAAAAAAAAATAATTGTTTATTTTTTATTAATAATAAATTACTATTTATTTATTTAAATAAAATTTTTCTAGAATACGTATTAATTAATTATTTTACATAATATTTTAAATATAATTATTATTATATTATAAGAAATGTTTTTTTAAAAAAATATTAATTATTAAATATTTAATAAAATTATAAAATAGGTGAAAGTTTTTAAAAAAATATTTTGATATTATTAATACTTATTATTATTATTATTAATATTATTATTATTATTATTATATTATAAGCTCAAATGTATTAAAATTTTATATTAATAATAAATAAATAAATAAATAAATAAAAAAATAAATAAATAAATAAATAAATAAATAAATAAATAAATAAATAAATAAATAAATAATAATAATAATAATAATAATAATAATAATAATAATTATAATACTAATAGTTATAATAAATTAAAATAGTAATAGATATAATAATAAAAATTGTAAAAATGATAGTAATGGTAAAAGAAACGGTAATAGATATAATTATAGAAATAGAAAATTATCCTAAATATTATTAAAAATTAAAAATAATATTTGTTGTATTTTATAACAATTGGTTTAGCTGATTATTTAACATCGATTATCTTTTTGTTAAGTTGTATTTTTGATTAAATAGCTTGTTATTTTTTTACAAATGAAGATAGAATTTTTAGATTAATTAGTATTTTTAAAAATAACTATAGTTTTGGTATACGATAAAATGATATATCTCTGAATTATAAAAATAGTTTAATTTTAATTATAAAGAACTTGATCATAATTCTGTTTTTAATTTAGGTAATTATATACGTAAAATTACGTTTTAGTTTTAGTGGGTGAAACATATCAAACTATAGAACAATATTCAAACATAATAATAATTCATGAAGGTTAATAAATGCTCAAAAATATTTTTTCATATTGAAACTAGAAATCATTTTATTAGGTGGAATGTATCAATATATTACAAAATGAAAATACTAATGATATAAATAATTTACTGTTTTCAATCTGAAAAATATTTATAATTATAGATATAATTATAGATAAGAATATTTAATAATAATATTTAATATTTGGAGAAAATAATTCGAAAAGTCCAAAAAATACAACATATGACAGGGATATTGAAGAAATAAAAGAAAAAAAAATATTAAAAAATATATGTATGCTTGACTAAAACAAATAAACATTATAAATATATGGTGTTAAAATATAAAATGTTTTTCGTTTTTTTTTTTTTTTTTTTTTTTTTTCAAAACTTTTTATTGAGAAATAAAATATTAATATTATTAACATTTTATTTAAATATATATAAATAAATAAATAAATAAATAAATAAATAAATAAATAAATAAATAAATAAATAAATAAATAAATAAATAAATAAATAAATAAATAAATAAATAAATAAATAAATAAATAAATAAATAAATAAATAAATAAATAATAGATTAATTAATATTCTAATATCTATTAATAAAAATCTTTTTTTTTTTTTTTTTTTTTTTTTGTTTATTTTATTATGTTTATTCTTTATTATTATTATTTTTTTCTATTCTTTAGTTATTATTATTTATTATTATAAATTGAAATTTTAATTTTTAATTTCTTTTTTTTTTTTTCTCATTTGTTTAAAAAGATTAATTATAAATAAATAAATAGTAAAAGAAAAATAAATAAATTAAAAAATAAATTAAAAATATTATTATTATGTATATTTTAAAAAATGTATTTTTTTTTTTTTTTGCTTTTTTCCAATTTTTCATTCTAATAAATAATAAACAAGAATTAATTGGTAGTAAAACCTCAATTACCATGTAAATAATGTAAATTAGTAATTGAATGTCCATAACATACAAGAAGAATGTCATTTTTTTTATAGACTTATTTATCCCTTATTTATTAATTCATTGTGTATAAAAAAAAAAAAAAAAAAAAAAAAAAAAAAAAAAAAAAATGTATATTTACCCACTGTTGTGTAAAATGATAGTAAGTCTTTTTTAACGATAAGTCGTTGTTGTAATAAACATATTTATTCCGTAAAATTTAATCATCATAAAAGACAGAAATTTATATATTAAAAATATATTAATAATAGAACATATTATATTAATAATATAACATATTCATTTTCTTTTTAAATCAATTTTAAGAATAACTGAAATGTATGAAATAATATGTTCACCTGTTCCTAGGAATTTAAGAGCATAAAGAAAAAACAAAAATTAATCAGTTTTTTATAAAAAATATTTCTATACTACTCATTAATTTAAGGCCGTTAATTATTAATTATATAACTATTCATATTACAATTATTATATATTAAATTATTAAAAATAAATTTTAATTTCAAACCAAAAAAAAAAAAGAGTTAAAAATACTTTTTTTTTAATAATAATAATAATATTAATAATGTTTACAAATTACTCAAAAAATTTTTAGAAATAAATTCGAAATATATCTGATACACTGGTAGTAATTCTATTAAATAAATGCTATTTGGAAAAAGTGGAATATTTAAAAATGTCTGTTTAGCTAAAAGGGAAATTTTTTGTCTCCAAAGTGTTATTATAGTAAATATTATATTCCTTTAGATATTCCTTTAGATACAATTGTAGTAAAAAAAAAAAAAAAAAAAAAAAAAAAAAAAAAAAAAAAAAAAAAGAAAAACGTAATATATTAAATATTAAATATTAAATATTTCGAACAAAAAATAATTATTTTTTTGTAAACATTTCATTTTGCATATGAATAATAAAAATAAATTGTAAGAAGGATATTTACATAGAAAATTTGTTAAAATATAAAAGATTTAATGATTTAGGACAAAGGAATTGTTCATACTCATATTGTATATTATTATTATTTCTTTACTATAAGTACTCTAAATATCCACAATACATTTTTAGAATATGCTATATTAAATATTAAATCATTTAATTTAAATCAATTATAAATAAATCAAACTAAATTTTATAATGTATTTTTTTTTTTAATATTTAATTTAAAAAATAAATAATTTATCAAATATCTTATTAAAATAATATAATAATGAATATTTATTAGTTATAGTTAATTTTTTTTTTTATTTTAGAAAAAAATATGAATGAGAATATTGTTCCATTTTACAATTGTTACATTTTTTTTTTATTCCAGTTAAAAATCTTAAAAAATTTAAAAAGGGAAAGTTTAGAATTTTTTTTTTTTCTAAAATATTAATGAAAATTATTATTTAATGAAATATATTAAATTATAATATAAAATTTATTAAATAATTATTATAAATATTTTATCATATTTGTGTAGCATACCTATAATAATTACTACATTGTATAATTTATATTAAATTAATATAAAAAAAATAAGACATTTATAAAATAAGACATTTTTAAAAGAATCCTCTTTTAAATAACAAAATAGTAAATATATAATTTTTACTATATTAGTTTAGCATATGTAAATATATTATTTATAAGAAAAAAAAATTACTATAAAAGAAAATTTTGTATTATTTTTAAACATTTTTAATATTATTAAAAAAAGATACAAATTTACAAATACATAAAAAAAAGTTTTGTATTATTATTAAACATTAAATATTTAATTAAAAAAGATACAAATACAAACATTCTATTTCTTTTAATAGATTATGCTTAATAATAATAATAATAATAATAATAATAATAATAATGTTATTGTTATTATTCATGTTAAATGATACAAAATAAAAAAAAAATATATTAAAAAATAATTCAAAATAAAAAAAGGTTTTTTGTTTAAATAGTTGTATTTTTAAGCATATTATATCTTAATAATAAAATAAGAAATTCATTAAACCTATTATATAGGTGTTTTAATTATTTAAATTAAATATATTAAAGTTAACAAATTGGATTTTTATATCATATATTATAATATATTATTAATAAATAAAGTTAACAAATTGGATTTTTATATAATATATTATAATATATTATAATCTATGTTATTATATATAAATATATTAAAATCAGTTAATTAATAATACCAAATAATATATTATGATTATATTATCTTTTCATAAAACAAAATTTGTATATATATATTTAATTATTTTAAAAAAAAATTAGAACTAAACTTTATTAAATAAAAAAAGGTTTCCTTTTAAATTATTACAATATATTAACTAATTATATTTTAATTAAAATGTAAAAAAGGAATAAATATAAATTAATATTAAATTAAATAATATAATTAATAATAATAAAAAATTTAAACATTTTTATTTATATTAATTTTTTTTTTGTTAGGAAAACTAAATAATAAATAACAAAAATAATAATAATTTGTAATTTGTTACCTTTTTTTTTTTTTTTTTTTTAGAACAAATGAAGAAAAATAAAAAACAAAAACAAAAACAAAAACAAAAACAAAAAAAACAGTTAACAAATTATTATAACCATTTTTTAAAATAAAATATATATTCATCATGTATAAATTAATTTTCAATATGTTTTAATAAAATATATTGAAAATTAATTTATAATACATCTATATCATAACAATAAGGGTACTAATTGATACTTAATTGATACATATGAGAATAATGGATATAAATGATAAAAAATTTATTAATAATATAGAAAAAAAAAGTAATCATGATAAAAATAAAATTTTCACTTTTTTTATCATTAAATACAAAGATAGATATTAACAAATCAACATTGGATTTCCATTTATTTAATATTTAATATTTAATATTTAATATTTATTACTTTAATGTTTATTAAAAGAATAAAAAATAAAGATTAGTTAGAAAAGTTTAAATATTAATATAATGCTATAATTATGATTAATATGATGGTCAAACCTTAAAGTTTATTTTTAATTAAAAGGAATATTTATATCGATATATTTTAAAATATGTTACTTTATAATCTTATAAATATATATAAATATATTTTAAAATATGTTTTGTTTATAATCTTATAAATATATATAAATATATTTTAAAATATGTTTTGTTTATAATCTTATAAATATATATAAATATATTTTAAAATATGTTTTGTTTATAACACAATAAATGTATAAATAAATATATTTTAAAAAAATGAAGGTTAATTTATATTATTAATTTTTTTTTTTGATGAATAGTTTTATATATATTAAGCGAAAACTAGAACATTTAATAAATTTTTTTTTAATCAGAAATATATAAATTTTTATTAATTATAATATATTAATATAAATTTTTATATATTATAATATATTAGAACAACATTTTTTATTTATAATAATATATGATAATTTAATTATTAAAAATTTTTTTTAATATAATTAATTAATTATAATTATTAAAAAGTAAAGAGATTAACTAAATAAATTACACAAATGTAAATGAAAAAAAATTTTTTTTTAGTCATATCTATGAATTTCTATATTAGACATATTTGTAATAGCTAATAGAACTTTAGTATTTCTTGTAGTATTTTTGTTATAATGTTGTATGTATAAAAAATAATATAATATAAATTTTTTTTAATTTTTTTTAAAAAAATTTTTTTCATTACTTTTGTGTAATTTATTTAGTTAATCATTTAATTTTTAATAATTATAATTAATTAATTATATTAAAAAAATATTTATGATTATTAAATTACTCTATATATGTACAAAATGATTACTCTTTATATGTACAAAATGATTACTCTTTATATGCACAAAATGAAAATTAATTTAAGGAGAAAATACAAAAAAGTTCTAGTATTACAAGTCTTCCTAATATAGAAATAATATAGAAATCCAAATTTTTTTTTACATTTTTGAAATCTCTATAAAAAGAGAAAATATTTCCTAAAATTTAAACGATAAATAATAAATTTTTTAAGTAAATTAAATTAAATTAAATTAAATTAAATTAAAAATGACTAACGAATCAGGTAGTAAAGGATATCTTTATTGTATTTGTGGTGTAGCCATTATTGGTGGTTTACTTTTCGGTTACGATACCGCTGTTATTTCTGGTGCTGAACAAGCATTACAAAAATTTTTCCAAACAGGTCTTGGAGAAAATGGTTACTCAACCTTTGTTCACGGTTTTGTTACATCATCAGCTCTTGTAGGTTGTGTTATTGGTGGAGCTATTTCTGGTGTTATGGCCGGAAAACTTGGTAGAAAGAATTCTCTTATTATTTCATCTATTTTATTCTTCCTTTCTGCCCTTGGTAGTTACATGCCAGAATTCCTTTTCCGTACTGACTTCTCCTTTTACCAACCAAAAGAAGCCACTAATGGTCTTAAGTGGGCTTTCATTCTTTACAGAGTTTTAGGTGGTATTGGTGTCGGTTTAGCTTCTGCTATTTGTCCAATGTACATTGCTGAAGTTTCCCCAGCTAATATTCGTGGTAAATTAGTTTCTTGGAATCAATTCGCTATTATCTTCGGTCAATTATTAGTTTACGCTATTAACACCGTTATTCGTAGTTGCTTAGGTGATACTGAAAAGGTCATTGACGAAAGAATGATTACCGTCGGTTGGCGTAGAATGTTCGTCAGTGAATGTGTCCCAGCTGCTCTTTTCGGTATTTTACTTATCCTTGTTCCAAAAACTCCACGTTACCTTGTTTTAACTAACCGTGATGAAAAGGCTGAAAGTGTTCTTGCTCGTATTAATGGTACTTCCAAAGCTAAGGAAATTTTAGAAGAAATTAAGGAAACCATCCGTAATGAAAACAATGAAAAGAGTGAAGGTCTCTTTGCTTATGGTGTTGTTGTCGTTATTGTTGGTATGCTTTTATCTTTCTTCCAACAAGCCGTAGGTATTAATGTTGTACTTTACTATGCCAAGCGTATTTTCGAAAACATGGGTGCTAGTGGTAATGTTGCTATGATCCAAACTGTTGTTATGGGTATTGTTAACGTCTTCTTCACTTTTGTTGCTATTTTCACTGTTGAAAAGGTTGGTCGTAGACCATTACTTATGATTGGTTCTATTGGTATGGCTATTGGTATGATTGCCCTTAGTGTTCTTATGTTCTGTAATGTTTACAACTTAACTACTCTTATTTTCATTATTGTTTACACCGCTTCCTTCATGATGTCTTGGGGCCCAATTTGTTGGGTACTTATTTCTGAAATTTTCCCAAACACTATTAGAGCTAACGCCGTTGCTATTGCTGTCGCCGTTCAATGGATTTCTAACCTTATTGTTTCCACCACTTTCCCATACCTTTCTGAATTAAGTGTTGGTGGTGCCTACTTGATGTACGGTATCTTCTCTATTCTTTCTGCTCTCTTCGTTTACTTCATGGTTCCAGAAACCAAGGGTAAGACTCTTGAAGACATGAACAACTTATGGCTCGAAAGATCTGGAAAGAAGAAGATTGATAATATTGTTTAAACAACGTTTTAACAAATTATTACTATTAATTTAATTTAAATCTAAAAAAAAAATATAAATCCTTTAATTTAAGATAACATTTATTTCTATCTTTTGATTTTTACTAAAAAGTATTTTAAATCAACTAAATTAAATACTTAAATATAAAAAAGTATTGTTATTAGTTTAAAAATTTTGTATATACATATAAAATATAGAAATAATGATACAATTTTTAAAATATAATACTAATAAATAAAGTATTATAGATTTTTTTAAAAATAGAAAAAATACAAAATTTAGAAAAAAATAAAATGAATTTATAATATATAAATTATTAAAATAAAATAAAAAAATAGAAAAAAAAAAAAAAAAGAAAAATAACATAAAATAAAATAAAATAAATAAATAACATAAAATTTTTTTAGATAAAATGTAATATTAAAAAATAATAGAATGTAAAAAAAAAAAATCAAAAAAATAGGATAAAATGAAAAATTAATATAATTTGATAAATATTAATACTACTAATAAAGTATTATATTTTTATTTATAAAATATTTAAAAAATAATTAATAATAAATAAAATTTTAAAAAAAATTAAAAAAATAAATAAATAAATAAATAAATAATAAGATTTCAAATAAATAATTAAAGAGAATAATACATGAAATTTTTAATTTATTAACTAATATTAAATGGATTTGTAGATAGATGGATTGTTTAATTATTATAATAATAATAATAATAATAATAATAATAATAATAATAATAATAAATAGTATTTCTTTTTCTAAACTTTATAAATATGTTTAGATGTTTAATAAATATTTGTTAATAATAAATGTTTAGATATTATTATTAATGGCTTATTTTATACGATACGAGATTTTTACTGGATTTATACGGATTTATACGGAACAACTATTTATTTAAATTGGCTTTTATATATAAACAAATTTTATTATTTATCATATATTTTTGTTGTAAAAAAAAAAAAAGAAATAGGAATATACTTAAACTTATTTATAAAATTGTATTTATTTTTTTCAATGATAAAAGATAATGTACAAATTAAGTGCGTTAAAAAAACATGGAAGTGTATTCTCTTCCTTTAGTCTAAAAAAAAAAAAAAAAAAGTGCGTTAAAAAAAAATCATTCAATGATAATAATCTTCATCGCTTTGAATGTACATTATGAATTCTTTAGCTTCTGATTGATACTGAACATAGTCTCTAATAAACTTGAATTTTTCTCCTCCAAGACTCTTCTGAACTGAATGAGAGAGGAATATCTAATGGTTGTCCAATTATTATTTCTGAAATTTATTCCGAAACAGATTCGAATGAGGGTATTTCATTCGTTGACTAAGGAGAGATTAGAAAATAATAAACTTCTTCCCTTTTTTTTTTTTTTGTTTATTTAATTTTTTTCTTTTTTTTTTTTTTTTTTTTTTTTTTTTTTTTTTTTTTTGTAATTTTTTTTTTTTAATTTGATTAATATCTTTTAATCAATTTAAATTAATTATTTTTTTTTCTTTCTTTTATATCTTTAATTTAAACCTACGTATATATTATGAATAGGCTAAAACAAATGAAAAAACTTTTTGGTATCGACAAATGTGTTACAGATTAACCCTATTCTAAAAAAAAAAAAACAAAAAAAAAAAAAAAAAAAACAAAAAAAAAAAAAAAAAATGTGTTACAATAATATAGCTTGTTAAATCATCTTAACTTCTCTCCCCCACTCCTAATTTATTCTGACACCGACATTCTTTCTTGGTATTAATAGAATTCCTTAAAATTTCATGCTATAAATATCTTGGTATTCCCTTTGTTGATTCTCTTTCTCTTAAATCTATTATTTCTAACCTTAATTCAAAACTTAAACCTGACTATAAATTTATTCTTTTGTATACTCTTTAATCGTAACATTTCTTAAAAGAAGAATTCTTTCTTTCCCTATTATAGGGTATTTTATACTATTAATTACTCTTCCCTTTTTAGGTTTTAACATTAACAAGAACAAAATCAAAAAAAAAAGCCTAATCTATATATTTAATAGAGAATTATTTTGTTATAGACTCAAATCTATAAACCCTAACATATGCATATGTACTTATACTCATATCTTGTAAATCTTTAGTTCACTCTCTTTTCAGCAATTTGTGCTATGACCCAAATTCTTTGTTTCAATAAGTTGGAGGAAAATCTTCTTGTATTATTAAAAGAACTAATTATCATAAATATTTCTACTATGTCTTATTATTATTCTTGAACTAAAGAATCTCGTACCTTAAAGAAGAAATTAGAAAGTCTTTCAAAAAAAAAAGGAAATTAAAGGTAAGTATTTAGTTGAGAGACACTCACTTAAAGATAATCCAACTAAAAGAGCTAATAATTACATTAAATATAAATATAGAGACTATCAAAAGATATACAAGATCTTGCTCTAACTTATTCTCAATATCAACTTGGGTTCTTCTGGATTATGAGAATACGAAGTGATTTTCAATTTAACTTACAAATTTCTATTTAAAGGTAAATCTACACTTAAAAACTTTCCTACGTTCTACCCTTGCTGTGGTGAAAAAAAAAGCAAATTTTTCTCATTGGGTTTTTAATTGTAAAGTCTTTGAACAAGATAGAAATACAATTCTTAACTATGCTGATGACTACTTATTCTTGAAGTTTACCTTAACTAATAAAGTTAATTCACTAGAAATATCTGTGGACTCGGATGAAGATTATGAAAAAAAATATATATATATATATTAATTGATGCTTAACATTTTTCTTGATAAGCAAATTATTCATTTGAAAAATTAAATATTGATGTAGAACGAGAGACAATGGGCATGAACTACTTATCAAAGGTTCATCGGTCGGTGTCTTCTGTTCCGGTTATTGTGGATCTGTTACATTTTTTTTAACTGTTATTATGCCAATTTGTAAATATATCTTTTCGCGAATTCTCTTCAACTGATATAACAATAAGAATACTCCGGGCGGCTTCAAGGGCATTAATGTCAAAAAGATAAGGCAAGGAATTTATTCTGACACGGATTCGAATGATATTTCATTCATTGAATGGGAGAGGTTAGAAATTTAAGCCTCTTTCCTTTTTTCCTTTTTGTTTATTTAATATTTTTAATTTGAATAATATCTATGATAAATTTAATTTTATTTTTTTCTTTTTTTTATCTTTTATTACTTTTATTTATTATGCATTTCGTGTAATGTATATTCTTTACTTTTGTGTAATCTATAATATGTCACAAATAATTAATTTAAATTTAACATATATGTGTTATGCTAAATTTAAATTAATTATTTTAAATAAAGATTAATCCTAGTCTAAAAAAAAAAAAAAAGGATATCGACATCGAAAAGATAATATATGTATGTTTAATTTAAATTTATTATTTTAAATAATAATTAATACCAGTCTAAAAACAAAACATAATAAAAAAAAAAAAGAAATATGTAATAAAAGACATACTCATAAATAAGCTTGCTAAAAAAGCTATCACCTACATATTGAAGGTAAGAATGGACTTTTTAAAGGATATTAAGAATCTAAACTTTAATTAACAATAAGAATTCGAAAGTAGATTTCAGTTTTACTTATTACATATAGAAAAATCACTTAATAATACCAAGATTACAAAAATAATGTTAGTTTCATCTTTTTATTCTAGATATAAATATATATTTTATTTTATATTCTATTGATACTATTTCAAAATATTATTATATGTAAATTTTTTCCCAATTCATAATTTATTTAAATATTTCTCTTAATAATTTTATTTATTAAATGAGAAACATTTATGGATTTATAAATCCTTATTTAAAAGAAAACTAAAACAATATATAAAAAGAAAAACGAAATATATAAAAATAAAAATAAAAACACATATATATATAAAAATAAATAAATAAATAAATAAAAAAAAAAAAAAAAAAGAATTATTTAAATTAATTCATTTTGTTATTATTATTATTATTATTATTATTATTATAATTTTATTGAATTGTTTATTACTTTTATATGTATATATACAAATCTTTATATATGTATGTATACTATATTCTATCTATTCATTATATTAATTACATTTTTAAATTAAATTAATTTATTTCATGAAAAGGTTCTAATAAAGATACTATAGTATCATTTTCATTATCTAAAGCATAATCATATGCTGTTTTATTATTGTTATCTTTTTCATTTATTTGTATTATCTCTTTTTCCTCTAATAATCTTTCCACTGAATTAACATTATTATATATAGAAGCATAAATAAGTGGTGTTCTATCATTTTCATCTTTTTCATTAATATTTGCACCTTGTTCTATTAAATAATGAACTATTTTTTTATTACCGTTAATACAAGCATACATTAACGGCGTTAGTCCTGTATCATTTTTATCATTGATAATACTGCCATGTTGAATTAAATAATTTATCATATTTACATTAGCATATTTACATCGACAAGCATACATTAACGCTGATTTATTTGAATTATCTTTTTCCAGTATATTCATTCCATTATCAATTAAATGGCGAATTATATTTTCATATAAATTATTATAATTTAAATTTAAACTAGTTCCTACACCTGATTTTTTCCTTATTTTTTCTTTTACATTACTACTGTTATCATTTTCAATTCCATTATATTCATTATTTTCATTATTTCTATCATTATTTTCATCACCATTATTATTATTATTATTATTATTATTATTATTATTATTATTATTATTATTATTATTATTATTATTATTATTATTATTATTATTATTATTATTATTATTATTATCATTATCATCATATACATTTTCATATTCATATTCAAGATCATCAAGAAAATCATCATCATAATTTTCATCAATATAATCTATAACACTATTGGAATTAACATTATCTTCATTAAAGATATACATTAATGCCGTTTTTTTGTTGACATCTTTCGCATTAATTTCAGTACCTTTTTTAATCAATTGTTCTACAATATCATCATAACCATAATTACATGCATAAAATAATGCTGTTCTTCCATGTTTATCCTTTTCATGAACACTAACATTACTATCGATAAGAAATCGTATAATATCTTTATTACCATTAATAATTGCTCGTATTAACAAATGACCACACTCTACATTTTTATGATCAATGATGGCTCCTTGGTTTATTAAATATTTAGCTATACTTGTATATCCATTTTCAATAGCATACATTAATGCTGTAAAATTATCACTATCTTTTGCATTAATTTCTGCTCCATTTTCAATAAGTAATTTAGTAATACCAGGAAAACCATTCTCACTTGCAAAAATAAGAGCTGTTTTCCGATTACTATCTTTTATATTTATATATGATATAATTTTATTTTTATCTTTATTTTTATCTTTATCTTTATCTTTATCTTTATCTTTATTTTTATTTTCAGTTTTTATTAATTTATCAACAATACGTTCATTGCCTACAATACAAGTATACATTAATGCTGTTAAACCAAGATAATCTTGATCATCGATTTTAACATTATATTTTAATAAAAGTTCAACAACTCTTTCATGTTCTGAAAGACAAGCATACATTAATGGGGTAACGCCTTCTTTATCTTTTTCATTAATATTAGATTTATATTGAAGAAGAAGATTTACAATTTCTAAATAACCCTTTTCACAGGCATACATAAGAGGTGTTTTTAATTTAATACTTTTTTCATGTACATTTGCTCCCCTTTCTAATAATAATTTTAATAAAGGTTCATTATTTTGAATGGTTGCTATAATTAATGGTGTTTTTGCTTCTTTATTTTTATCATTAATATTAGCCCCATTCTCCAATAATGGTACTATCAAATTCATTAAGTTATTCTCAATAGCATAGATTAAAGAGGAACATTGATCTGAATCCTTTTTATTAACATCAGTATTATATTTTAATAATAAAGACTTTGCAATATTAACTTTTTTCAATTGACAAGCAAGAATTAATGGAGTTTTTCCTTCTCTATTACTTTCATTAATATCAGCACCGTTTTCTAAAAGTTTATTAATAATTGGTAAATAACCAGATTTAATTGCTGTTAACAACGCTGTGTTCTTATTTTTAGTTTCTTTTTCATTAAAATTAATTTTAGAAAATTCATAATTGATAAAATATTTTAATTTTTTATCATCCAACTTTATATTGTTTTTTTTGAATGAGATAAGTTTTAATATGAAGTCATTATTAAATATATAATGTTCTAATATTATTTTTAAAAATTTTTCATTTTGATATTCCACAGCATAAAATAATCCGGTTTTTCCTTCTTGGTTTTTATAGTTTATATCTATATCTTTTTCAAGTATATATTTTAAGGTTTTTTCTGTTAGGGTATGATTTTTAAAAAGATATGTTAAAACATTATCTTTGTTTTTATTCACAATATTTATATTTGCTTTTTTATTTAATAATAAATTCGTAATAATATAATTTGATTTCTCTATCGTTAAAAATAATGGTATTTTTCCTTCAGAAGATTCAAAATTAATATTATCAATATTATTGATTAAATATTCTAATATGGGTTCATCAGAATCATTTTCTATTGCTTGTATTAAACCTTCATTTAGTATATATCTTTTATTATATAATATATATATATTATTCTCAATAAATAATTTTAAATTTTCAAAATTATTTCCAGCAATAATAATTGATAATTTATCTTCTAATTTTTTACACAAATTTGGTTCTGTATTATTCATATTGGAATATCTACTTTTATTGGCATTGGAGAGCATTTGTTCGTAAAATTCCTTTGTTAAACATTATAATAAAAATGGTTAGGGATTATTAAATACAATTGTTTATTTTAAAATAAAATTGTGTTATTTTAAAATAATTTTATGGTATAGAATTTTAAAACAATTTTATGGTATAGAATTTTGAAATATTACAATTTTTTTTTTCTTTTAATTTTATATAAATAATATATGGAATAGGAATTTTAAATTATTTAATATTCGATTTATTGATAAAAAATTTTGCATGACATATATTAAATATATAATTATTATCAAATACCTTTAATTATTATATTTGCTAATAATAATGATATTAAAATATGTATAATAATGGTTTTTTTCTTTAATTTTTTTTTCGTTCGTTTTTCAAATTTTGATAATTGCAATATTTTTTATATACGACTCATTTACATATAAACACTATTTGAATTGAATATATATTATTATTATTATTATTATTATTATTATTATTATTATTATTATTATAAATTATTATAAATTTATATAATGTAATGAATAATATAGAAATGTAAATAAAACAGTTATAATTTTTACAAAAAAGGAAAAAAAAAATAAATATTACAGTAATTAGAGTAATTCTTATTTATAATAATATCATATATATATTTTATTTTTATAATACTGTATTTAAATGAATTTTATATGATATATAATTTTTAATATTAAATATGAGTTATTATTATTTATATAAATATATAATATACGCTATTAATATTTATGGTATTTATATATATATTATTGTTACTTTTATAAATGATTAAAAAAGGTATATAAAACAAAATAAATTATATAATTTGCGAATTTTGTATATTAAATTATAAGTAAATAGGTAATAATATATTTATTACCCTTTTTTAATTTTCATTTTCATTTTTTTTTTTTTAAAAGTTATTAAAAATTTATAATACATTATATAATATATTAAGTTAATTAGTACATAATTAATAATTATGTATTATATAAATTAAAACATACTTAAATACAGAAAAAATTAATAAATAAATAAATAAATAAATAAATAAATAAATAAATAAATAAATAAATAAATAAATAAATAAATAAGTGAGTAAATAAATATAAATAAATAAATAAATAAATAAATAAATTATAAATAAATAAATAAATAAATAAATAGATAAATAAATTATAAATAAATAAATAAATAAGTGAGTAAATAAATATAAATAAATAAATAAATTATAAATAAATAAATAAATAAATAAGTGAGTAAATAAATATAAATAAATAAATAAATAAATTATAAATAAATAAATAAATATAAATAAATAAATAAGTAAATAATTAATAATAAATAATTAATAAATAATAAATAAGGAAAATGTGAAATTTTTAAAAAAATTATTATCTATGTATAAAAATAATTAATATATATAATTTAAGTATTTAAGAATAACATAATGAAATAATGTATTAACAAATATTGAAAATAAATTCCTTTTTTTTTTTTTTAAAATATGAAAAACAATAATTAACAATGCTATTTTATCTGGATAGTTTTTTTTTTAATTCTTTATTTTAATTGATTATTATTTTTTTTTCAAAGATTAAGTTTTAAGACCTAACATAGTTTCACAGATAATTAACACCTTAAAGGAATAGAAAAAAAGTTTTATTTTTTATTCTTTATTATTAAATTTTGATTATTAATTAATACATAGAATTTTTATTTCTTCTTATTCTTTTTTTATATTCTTATTAAACCAAAGAATTATTATTGTAATATTAAAAAATATTATAATTAAAAGCTATTAATAATAATAATTAATAATAATTAATAATAGTTAATAATAATAATCATAATTAAAATCTTAGAAAATAATTAAAATAGTATAAATAAAATTTGAATCTTAGAAAACACTTTTTTATTACCAACAATAAAAATTGTAATAATAATTAATTTTAATTTTGATCTAAGTAGTAATTAGTAATTGTATACATTTAAATACGTTTGAATTTAATTCAATTTAATATATATATATATATAAATATAAATTTTATTTTTTTATTTTATTTTTATTTTTTTTTTTTTTTTTTTTTTTTTTTTTTGATCTAATAAATAATTGTATATGTATATGCATATATGCAATCAAATTTAATTTTTAATATGATTTAATAGTATTCTTTATATTTTTTATATTTTTTATTTTTTCTTTTGATTTTCTATTAATAAATTTTTTTTTAATTTTATGATATATAATAATATAATAATTTATTTATATTATACTATATAATATATTATATTATATATTATATATTATATATTACCAATAAAAATTTCAATTTTTTAATTTTTATTATTTCCTTTTATTGTTTATTTCAATTTCAATTTCAATCATATATCAAAATGTAAAAAAAAAAAAAAATTTATATATATATATATTTATTAAAGTTAATTATTTATAAATTAATATTTATAAATTAATTTATATTTTTAGTAAGATGATTATTATTGTAATTATTGTTAAACTTAATAATATATTATATATAATATATTCCATAATATTATTTATATATTTTTTATATATTTCATAATATACTAATATATATTAAATTATCATTTTATAGTATATTGTAATTAATTATAATAAATAATACTATATTGAACTTTAATTATATAAATTTTTTTAAAATTATAAGAAATTTTTTTAATAAAGAATAATGAAAGTGAAATTACTAAACCACAAATTTAAAAAAAAAAAATTTATATTATTTATTTATTTATATAATATTTTATTTAAGTATTATATAATATTTATTTATTTATATATTTAATAATTTATCCTTTTATTTATTAACTATTTATACATTCATCTATTTTGATTTTCAAATTATTTAAAAATTTTTTATATAAACTCATATTATTTTCCCTTAAAAAAAATTTTTTTTTTTCTAAAGACATTTCAATACAAGAAATTTATAGTTTAGTATATCATATCTATATAAAATATAGATATTATATATATTTTATTTTTTTTTTATTTTATTAATTTAAAATAGGAAAAAAAACTTTTTTGAATTTGTATAAGAAATACATGTAAACAAAAAGAAGATATAAGCAGATATATATACCTATTGTATATATATAATATACAAAAAAAAAAAAAAAAAAAAAAAAAAAAAAATTAGTAAATAATAAAGATAATTCATAATAAATAGTAAATAATAATAATAATTAATAATTAATAATATTTAAATAAATCAAGAAAAGGCATATTTTAGTAATAAATAAGATTAACGTAAAAGTTTAATATAACAAGTAATAATTAATATAAATAAAGTAATAATTTAAAGCAATAATTAGTATAATTAACCAAAGAAATTAATTTTATTAAAGCCAAACATCTAAATTACTAAATTTATTTAATAGATATATATTAAAGTAAATTTAGTGAAATTTAATAAGAAAGTTTAATTTTAAAAAGTAATTAATAAATTTCAAAGGAAGAATAAAGAACATCTATTCTTTTATTTGAAATTATAGCGAATAATAAAAAAAAGCGAACAAACTAAAAAAAAAAAAAAAAAAAACACCTAAAAGATTAAAAGTAATATATAAAAAACAAATCAAAAAGTTTTTTTTATATATTTATTTATTAATTTTTTATTTAAGTTTAAAAACAGTACTTTTTTTATATAAAAAAACAGTCAAGTTTTAAACTTACCACCTTTTTATTTTTTTAGTTAATTATCGTATGTTATTTAGTTCTGAAAATAATTGCAATAGTAGTATTGAAACAATTATTAAAGATAAAATAACATTCATTGATAATAATAATTTAATTAATTCTAATAATAATATAATTAATCTAAACTTAAATTCTAATTTAAACAAGTTAAATAACTTAAACAAACCAAACTCAAAACTTAATAATAACTATGAGAAACTCAACTTCTGCTCAATTTGGCCATCTCCTTCGCCTTCCAGGCAGGATTTAGATACAGTCAGTCCTTTACTTTTAAGCCCATTAGAAAACGAAAATGCTAAAGAAATTATCCAACAAAAAATATTAGACAATGTGATCATAACTCAAAAGATAAATGAACAAAACGAAAAATTAACAAATTATTTAGCAAATATTAATGAAGAAAATAATAAACATAATGTTTTGCTTTCTCCAATTGATTTAATATCCAAGAATTCAAATAGTTTATTAGAAAATGGAATTAATAATGTTTACGTAACCCCAAATTTAACTTTAAGTAATATAGCTTCAGAACAGAATAATGTTAATGAAACTTCTTTATTCATAAACCCTACTGTATTTTCACCGGAAAGTAATAGTGGTGAAGAATTAAACTGTATTACAAATAATACAAATGAAGTTGTAAATTTAGAAAATATTTTAAACAGTAGTCCAGAAGTTTTACTTGCTGCCGCAACAGCTACTCCAAATGGAACTTTTATGTCTACACCAGAAACTACCATTTTATCCAGTCCATTAAGTAATACCCTTCTTTCTAGTCCAG
>MCFG01000288.1:70000-89804 GCA_002104895.1 Anaeromyces robustus | reverse complement strand
ACCAAAAAGGTTTATATAAACTATGACCAGTAGAATCAGAAGCTAACTTTTCATAATGGTCATGCCAAACGTTAAGTTGTTCACGAGAAGAATAAACAATGTTGTCATCGTTATCTTTAATAGGATGAAGTGAAAAGTTAGATGATTTACCAATTTTAGTATTCTTTTTGATCCATTTCCACCAATTCCTAGAATCTTTATTAATAGCCAACTGACACCCAACTGAAACCCAATGTTGATATTCAAGCATACGAAAGTGATTACACATCTTGTGGATATTATCACACAGCTTCTGATAATTATTGATAAGTCTAATATAATCATCAAGGGCACGAACAGAACCCAATTTTTTAATATCTTTGTAAGCCTTAACTTTGAGTTTCTGAAGGTTAAAGATTTTTTGAGACATATGAAACATAGATTCATGAATATCAGGAGTAGATACAATTTCCAATTCATCAGCAATAGAATTAGCAGTAGATACAAACATATCATATATAGCATTAGAAGAATAATAATTATCTGTACATTCCTTCATAAGAATACTAAATCTATTACTAGTAGCAATTTTAATACTTTCGTCCAGACATTTGATTCTATTCCAACGAGCTGGTTTTTTAGGGAGTGAGAAAGTATTATTATCATCAAAATAATTTCCAAAAACAAGAAGAGGCTTATGATCGGAGATAGGAGAGAAATCAATAATTGAAGCTGAAGACAGAAGATTTTTCATGGGTTCATTAATAATAGCATGGTCAATAGCAGAGGAACGACTTCCACTTACCCACGAGATAGGAGAACCATTGAGTTGAAATAAATACCAGCCATTTATATTAGAAACCCAATTTTGAATATCTTCAAGATTAATGTTAAAATCGCCAAGGAGAATAGAAGGATGATGTAAGTGAAGAGAAAACCATGTACAAGCTTCTGCTTTAGCAGATTTATGGTGTAAACTATGCCCTTTCTGAGGTATATAAATATTTCCAATAGAACACTTAGTGAAGTTCCACAAGGAATATGTCGTAACTGAGATAATATAATTCAAAGAAAAATCTTCAATAGAAGTCTGTAAAGACCTATTATAAAAGATATATAAACCTCTCAAACCAGGAATTGTATTATTTGCTCTCTTACAGAAATATTTATATTTAGGTAAAGTGATTTTACAAGGAATAACATTACTAGAATTAGTACCATTACCAGTTTCTTGAAAACAAACAAATAGCGGTTTAAAGAGACTAAAGAAATACAGAATACCATCTCTTTTCTTGTTATTCCACCCGTTAGTGTTCCAACTAAGACAAAAGGAAAATTCATTCAAATTGTTCTTAGAAGTAAAAGAATTGTTGATTTCAGAAAAGTCAGTAATATCCTTAATGTTCTTTTTAGAGTGGCAAAGTTTTCTCCTGATAAGAGCAAAGGAAGGCTTGTGATTCTTCCTACTACATCGATGAAAGTTAATGGAACATTTTTTAATAATTAATTTGAAACTATCAATAAATTTATTAATATTCTCCTCAGAAGCTGTAGTTTTAATTTGATATAAATTATCATTGAGAAGAGAGGAATGTTTAACAGCAACGATGGTATTATTAAACTCAGGGAAATTCTTCTCAAGAAAATTTCTAAATTTTGGAAGAGTCCAAGAACGAATGCGACGGATAAAAATAACATAAGTATCTGAGATATCAATACCATGACACCTAATACCCCGTCTGATATAGTTAATCTTATTAGTATAGTTCGTATGATCCATTTGATAAGGCTGATAAGAATCTATATAAAAAAAAAAATAATAAAATAAAAAAAATATAAATGTATTATAATAGAAAATAGCAAATTTTTTTTTTTTTTTTTTTTTTTTTTTTTTATGATTTTAATATATAATTAAAAAATAAAAAAGTATATAAAAAAAAAAAAAACTTAGCAATGAAAAGAATTATAGTAAATGACTGAGAAATATTGTTGAGAGTAAAAGTAAGAGATTCAACTGTGTAGTTGTATATATAATTTAACGTTGTGAATGATGTATTAGTGAATAAAAAAAACTTTTATTGTTGGTATGTAAAAAATTGTATTGTATAGTATTTATTGTGTTGTATTGATTGTGCTGTATATAAGAATAATAGTGTAGAATTGATAGAAACATAAAAAACTTAATTGTAAAAAGAACTGCAATATAAACTAAATAACATAAATAGTGTAAGGTAATTATTTCAAAGAAAAAAAATGGATTGTAATAAAAAGTCGTACTTTTTATTACTAACATTATCATTGCGCATAATGTTACCTACTTCTTTAACCGAATAGTGAATATAAATAATCATTGCACCAAGCATTATCATTGCGCATAATGCCCAACTTAGATACAAGTACAATATCATAAGTTGTAACAATGCCATTGACGTCGCCATGTCTCGACAGGCATTCTTCCTCTTCCGACCATTCCAATAAATTGGAAAGTACAGGACCTCAGAAGAGGGTAACAATATATCAAAAAAATGAAGAACGAAGATATGAAAAAGGCTAAAAAGAAAATAATTTCGTCAAAATATTGGAAGATGAATACAAAATCATAAGCTTTTTTTAATATCAAGATATGTAAAAATATTTTTCTGACTAGGATTAATCTTTATTTAAAATAATAAATTTAAATATGCATGTGAAATATGAAATAAAATAAAAATAATAAAATAAAATAAAAATAATAATCTTCGATGTACAAATTATAAAATGTATAATTTATAATAGATTTATAAAATATTTAATTTAAATATGCATGTGAAATATGAAAAAAATTTTTTTTTTTTTTTTTAGCACACAATTCGTATGAAATAAAATAAGATAAAAATAAAAAAGCATAAAATCAAACACTAAAAAAAAAATAATTATATTTTCATATTATTTTTATTTTTTATTTTTTTATTTTTTTATTTATTTATTTATTTATTTATTTATTAATTTATTTATTTATTTATGAATAATAATCTTCGATGTACAATTTATAAAATGTATAATTTATAATAGATTTATAAAAATATAAATAGAACTATTATAATTAATAAATATTATTTAATTATTAATTATACTATTTTTGTTGTTGTTGTTGTTTGTTTTTGTTTTTGTTGTTTTTTGTTTTTTTGTTTTTTTGTTTTTTTTTACTTGTTTTTAATATTATTATAAGTTAAATTATTATATATTATTATATTACTATGAATACTTTATATACTTTGTTTATAATATATTAATAATATATTTAATATAATTTACATAATGAATTTTTGACTCATATCCATTAATCTTCCAGAACTTAATTGTGGTTTTTGACTGTAATTAGCTAAATGTTTCTTAGTTTCTTTTAATAATTGTAAATATGACAAATTATCATTTGTCATAACAGCCTTAATAAAAGCATATGACATAGCACCAGTTGAAGTATTGTTAACCTTTGTATCCGCACTTGTTTGACTATCTTTACAACCACTAAACATAATAACATCAGCGAATGTTGATTTAGTTTCTTCAGTCTTCTTTTTAGCCTTAGCACTATTTTTCTTAATTTTATCCGACTATATTATTTTTAATATTTTATTGTTTTTAATGATGATAATTGTTTTAGTTTTTTTTTGGTTAAGTTGTTTAAATTAATTAATAAAAATAATTGATTAGATAAATATTATTAAATTTAAATAATAAACATAATTATATATAAATATATTAAATACATATAAAATACATACTTCAGCGTAACTGATAACATTATTAATAAGACCTAAAACGTTACCAGTCGCAATATTATTAAATGTATCTTGAAGCATCTTCATTGAAGATGGACCCTTTTGAACAACCAATTTACCATCATCAGCATAAACATATGGAAGATCTAAAGCAGTACCACTGTGACATGAATCGAAAATAGCAGTTAAACGAACACCTTCTGGTAATGGTCTAACCATAATAGCATTCATTTCATCGTCAACAATTTGACCACTCTTTTTGTAATCAACAGGTAAAATAGTTTCATCATAACCATCAACTTCATCACCATCTATACATTAAATGATAAAGTAATTATTATTAAATATATTGTAAATTATCAATTAATATATATTAATCTTATATATTTATTTATATTATGAAAATATATTAAATTATAAAATTATATTTATTAGTTCTTCCTCAATTATTTACCTTGATCCTTCTTTTGACTACCATGACCTGAGAAGTGGAAGAATAATGAATCACCTGGTTTTGAACCCTATAAAAATGGGAATAATAATAGTAATATTTATAGCATATATTAATTAGAAGATTCTCTATATATTTTTTAATATTTCTCTTTTTCATATAAAAATTTGTTATCTTATAAAAATATATATATATTTACTTGAACAAGCCATCTCATAGCATTAAGCATATTCTTTCTTGTTGGTATCTTATATTGGTCTTTTTGATCATCAGTTAAAATAACCATTTTATCTGGACTATCACTGAAACCAAATTTAGTAGTAAGAACCTTTATATTAAATTAACAAAAAATGGTAAAAATAAAAAATAAAAATAAAAATAAAAATTAAAAAATTAAAATAATGAAACTTAAAATTAAAAAAAAAAAAAAATTATAATTTATAAATATACTATTATTTGAATATATATTAATGTTAAAAAATATTAAAATAATAGTTACTTCTTTAATATGTTTAACATCATTAATACATCCACTTAATTGATATTGTTGACCAATATAATTAATACCAATTAATAAAGCTTTCTATATATATTAAAAAAATAATACATATAAAATATATTAATAATTATTTCATTTTATTTTTACAATTATATTATATTATTCATTATTTATTATAATACTCTACCTTGTTACCTCTACAATCAGAAATTTTGTGCTAAAAAAATAAAAAATAAAAAAAATAAAAAAAATTAGCCTCATAAATAATAACAATAGTTAATTTTCAATGTATTTAATTATAATTGATTTACTTGTTGGTAATATTCGGCTGGAGGTTGATAATAAACTGGTGCACTATTAGGTGCTGGCATATTATATGGTTGTGGTTGTGGTGGTCCATTATTTTGACCTTGGTATGGAGTAGCTAAATATGGATCACCGGGACCATTATATGGTGCTTGTTGATATCCACCATATCCATAAGCTGGTGGTGGTGGGGCACCAAATGGTGGTGGTGGACGACCATATGGATCAAATGGTGGTGGTGGTCCTCCAAATGGTGGTGGTGGTCCTCCAAATGGTGGTGGTGGTGGGGCTCCATAAGGACCTTGATTAAAACCTTGATTATAACCTTGATTAAAACCACCACCTCCTGGTCCATATTGATTATTTCTTCCATAAGGATTAAATCCTGCTAAACCACCTGGAGGTGGCGCTCCTCCCTGTGGTGGATAAGGTTGATTATTATAATTATTATTGTTATTATTATAATTGTTAGTACTTCCACTACCATAGCGACTGCTTGATTTGCCGCTTGTTTTACCACCAGAACCGTAAGAACCTGGATAGCCTGACATTATATTACACTATATTTAAATTCATTAATTTAATATATAAAATTAAAATGTTCTATTAATTATCTTTATTGATATACTATTATAAAAAAAATATTATGCATAATAAATGGTATTTTTGATATAAAAATAAAATAATAAAAATATTTGTGCATATTAAGCTTGTTTTATATGTAATATCTCTTAAAAGTTATGCTTTATAATCTATTTTATTCTTTTTTTTTCGTTTTTTAATAATTTTAATAATTTCTTTATACCTTATTTTTTAATTTATTTTTTTATTTATGTACAAAATAATCTTTTATATATAAATATTTAAAAAAGTAGAAATAAAAAATTTTTATTCTTCAATTATTTTTATTTTTTTTATTTTTGTTTTGAATTTATTTTTGTTTTGTTTTATTTCTGCTTGTCTGTTTTTTAATATTTTTATTATAAATATTTAAAAAATATAAATAATTCTTTAAATTTTAAGTATATTATATATATATAATAAAAAATATAATTATAATTTTCTTTTTTTTTTATTTTTTAATTAAACAATGATTCTTTTATTTTATGTTTTTTTTTTTTTGTCTTTTTGTTTTTTTTGTTTGTTTTTTTTTTTTTTTTTTTTTTTTTTGTTTGTTTGTTTTTGTTTGTTTTTATTTTTTTTTTTTGTTTTTGTGTTTTTGTTTTTTTTTTTTTTTTTTTTTTACTTTTTTTTATTGTTGCTGTTATTTGTTTTTATTTTTTTTTTTTTATTATTTTTTGTTTTGTTGTTGTCGTTATTGTTTGTTTTTATTTTTGTTTTTTCGTTTTTTTTTAATTATTTATTTATTATTATTTTTATATTATATATATAAAATTAAAAAGTTTCAATTTAAAAAAAAAAATAAAAAAAAAAAAAAAAAATAAATAAATAAAAAGATTACCTTTTATATAATATTCAAAAAATAAGGTATAAAAAATTTTTTATATTAAAAGTATGCGTCTTTTTTTTTTTAAGTATTAATATATATTCTTTATTTATTAAAGTATATAAAGTATATAAAAATAAAAAAATATGTAAAAGATATTTTATATAAAAAATGATTTTCAATTATTATTTTAAAAATGAAAAAAAATTTGCAAAAAAGAGAAAAAAATAAAAGTTTTTATATCTTTTTATTCGAATAAATAATAATGATTAATCTTTTAATTAATATTATATTAAAATAATAATAATAAGAAAACTTATTATTTTATATCATAAAAAATAATAATAATATTATTTTATAATTATAATAAACTTATTTATTATCCATATATACTCAAATTTTAATTAAAGTTATTTATTTATTTATTTATTTATTTATTTATTTATTTATTTATTTATTTATTTATTTATTTATTTATTTATTTATTTATTTATTTATTTATTTATTTATTTATTTATTTATTTATTTATTTATTTATTTATTTATTTATTTATTTATTTACTAATTATATTATAAATATTCATTTAATCCATTGCCTTCTTTAAAGTTCGAGCTTTATACTAATGATATTTGTTTTTAATATATAAAATTTAATTTTAAAAATATATTATATAATATATTATATTTAATTAATCAATTGATAAAAAATATATTATTTAATTAATTTTAATATATAAGAATTCATTTATATGGTTTATTTAGAATTCTTAATATACGTAATACTATTTATGTAATATAATTATATTATATAGAAAATACGAAATTTTTTTATTATCCATTTTTATAGGTAAAATTACAGCATGACTTAGACTTCTTTTCATTTGAGAATTTTATTGTATAATAAATTTCAATAGCTATAATTATAATAATTATAAACAATAATATTTAGCAATATATTATTAATTAATATATGATAAATATATGATATTGTATTATAAATTTGTTTTTTATTAATGAACTATAAAAAGAAAATTTTGAAGTTTGAAAATGGCTGAAATATAAAAAAATTATTTTTATAATTTACAATAATATTTTATTTTTGTTTAGGCAGTACTAAATAACAAACCCTATTTATAATAACAATAATAATAACAATAATCTTATTATATTCATTAGCATTATAATATTACTTCTTTAATAATCTTTTATTAATTTTTTCCATATTATAATCATTATCTAATACTGTATATTTATTACCCATAATTATAATATATATATATATATAGGTTTCAACATCAAATTTATAGATGATAATTTTAATATTAAAAAATGTACGATATTTCTCAATTATATCTCAATTATATCTTTTTCTTTTTTTTCTTTTTTTTTTTTTTGAAGTTCATTTTTGCATTATGTAATTATATATATTATTTATTACTCTTTTGACATTTCAATAGATATGGTTACATGTATAATATATAATATATAATTTGATATATATTGTAATATATATTAAATTAATTTTTATTTAAATGTCAATAATTGTTAAAGACAAGAAATTAAACTTAATAAATGATTCATTCATTCATTCATTCATTTATTTATGTATTTATTTATTTATTTATTTATTTATTTATTTATTTATTTATTTATTTATTTATTTATTTATTTATTTATTTATTTATTTATTTATTTATTTATTTATTTATTTATTTATTTATTTATTTATTTGTTTGTTTGTTTGTTTGTTTGTTTGTTTGTTTTACTTAATTATTTACTTTATTATTTATAAAAAATTAACATATTTTTTTTTATTAATCCGTATATATTTTTTTTTAGTTAATCCGTATGTGACATGACAGTGACTGACATGAATTTTTTAAATATAAATAATAATTACAATTCAACAATAAATACATTAAAAAAAGAAAATTAAATAAAAATTATACATATAAATATTTATTAATAATTTCAACTTCTATTACATATATTATACAAAAATAAAAAATTAAAAATAAAAAATACATAAAATTATTATAATTGTCATAAAAGGTAATATTTATATTAATTTTATTAATTTTATTTTATTTTTATGATTTTATTTAATATGTAATTTTTACATATTTTTATTTTTTGTTATGGTAATTACTAATTATTATAATTGTTATATAAACAATTACTGTTAAAATAATTATACATCTTATATCATTTTTTTATTTATTTATTTACTAATTGTTTATATTGGTTGGATTAAATTTTTATGTTTTATAAATTTATATTTTTATTAGTTTTATAAATAAAACTTGTAAGAATGTTATAAAAAATTAATTATAAATATACAAATTGCAATTGGATTTTTATGTTAGCAAATATATTGTAATTTTAATAATACGAATTCTTATATAAATTTTTGATATTTAAATGATATTTGTTCTTTTAAGATTTGATAAAACTTTCTATGAACATATAACAATTACTAATTATATATTATTATATTTTTATAAAAAGGAGATATTAAAAATGTAAGTAATAAAAATTTAATTATTATGTTCAAATATACATATATAAAGACTATTAAAAAACTTACAAGCATGAATGACACCTGGAATTATACATAAAATTGTAAGAATAACGTTTAAGAAAAAGGTGCAATCACATCCTCTATTAAAGTTATTATTATTATCATTATTATTTTAATTATCTTATTATTATTTAATCAATTTAAATAATTTATATATAGTCCATAATTTTACCTGTCAAGAAAGACCGCTAAGGGTGGTAATATAAAACATAAAATAATTTTAAGTATATCAACAACAGAATAATTCATATTGTTTGATTATTATTGGTATATTATGATATATTAATTAAGAATAAATTGATTATAAAAATATCTTTTTTATATATATATATAATGAACAATTCTCTAATATTAAAAAAAAAAATTGAAATAAAACAAAAATATAAAATATATATATTATCTTATTAATTTATTACATAAATTATTTTTACAACACTATATTTATGATTTTACTTTCTTTTTTTTTATTTAATAAATTAATTATAGAATAGATATAAAATAAAATTAAATAATAAAAAACTTTTTTATACATTTATAATAAAATATTGTTTAGTATAATGATTTATAGATAAAATTTAAATGTTAACTTTTAAAGTTTAATATGAAAGTTTGATTTTATAAATTAATAAAAATAAAATTAAAAAACAAATAAAAAAAAATAAAAGTGAATAAAAAATGAAATTAAAATTATATGAACAATTGAGAGTAAAAAAAAAAAATGAATGAATAACAATTAAAGCCTTTAAAATAAGGATATTAATTACATACTGATATGTTTAAAAAACTGTAATTTATCATTTTAATAACAATAAAATATTTAAAATAATTCATTCTTTCATATGGGTATGAAATTATTACATATTAAATTGTATTATTTTAAATAAATAGAAAATAAATAGATAATAAATAGAAAACTGTTAAAAATCTGAATATATTTCTCGGAATTTTTTAATAACAAAACCCATTATAGTACAAGATATAAAAATTTTCTTTTAAATTAAATTTAATAATTATTATAATTACATATTTTACTTTTCAAAGTTTCTTTTAAATTAAGATTTAATAATTATAATAATTAAATATTTCATTTTTCAAAGTTTCCTTTAAATTAGATTTAATAATTATAATAATTTATATATTTTATTTTCATAAACAATTTAATTAAATAATTTATTTCATAAAAGTTGAAATATAATTAATTTTTATATAAATTATTTTAAAATATTTTCCTGAAGTAATTCCTATTATGTTATAATTCCTATTATGTTATAATAATCTAACCATTTTAATAATATTAAATTTCTAAAAACTAACCTTATAAAGATATTTATTGAAGTATCATCATATATCGTAATATTATATTATTATTAATTGCGATATATAATATAATATAATAATAATAATAATAATAATAATAATAATTATAATAATAATAATAATAATAATAATAATAATAATAATTATAATAATAATAATAATAATAATAATAATAATAATAATAATACTTATAATAATAATTATAAATTTTGTCTTTATAATAATGCTTAGAATTATAGTTAAGATTAAATATACAATTATATAAATTTTTAACAAATTATTTATAGTAAATTAAGTAATTACTATAAATATAGAAATTATTAGAATATTATGCTTATAGGATAAGTTTTAACCAAAAAATACCAAACATTTTTTATTTTTGACAGAAGAATTTATTATTTTAATATATTATTATATAATATTGTATATTTATTATATATTAATATATATTATATTATTTATTAATTTCAATTATTGTATTTAAATAATACAATTATAGAAATAGTTAATTTAAATAAAATAATGGAAATTATTGTTTATGTTTGCAACATTTGTTTATATTAAAAGTATATATTATTGTATAATAATAGAATAATTAAAATTAAAATTAAAATTATTAAATAAATAAATAAATAAATAAATAAATAAATAAATAAATAAATAAATAAATAAGTAAATAAATAAATAAATAAATAAGTAAATAAGTAAATAAATAAATAAATACTAAATAAATAAATAAATAAATAATATATATAATATATATACATATGTATATATAAATATATAAATAAAAGAAATAAATAAATAAATAGAAAATAAATAATTAAATAGATAATAAATAAAAAATATTATAAATAAATATAATAAAATTAATGACATGGAATTGAATTGATTATAGTTAAAACTAAATATAATAAATGTGGCTTGTAAAATTATCCAATCATAAATATGTTTGAAGGACAATAATATTTATTAATCAACCAATAGTTTAATTTTAAGAAACAAAATTAAGAAATTTTTGGATCTTTTAAAAACTAATTTTTCTTCAAAAAAAAAAAAAATTAGAATATTATAAAAATAAAAAAAATTTATTTTAATAATAATAAATAAATAAATAAATAAATAATAAGTAAATAAATAAAGTTGTATTTTCTAAATATGATTCTTAATGTATATTAAAAATTCTTAAATTAACAAAATAATGTAAAATTACGTATAATAATATTATTATTTAATTTATAATTTATATAATTAATATTTATATATAGAACAAATCAATGAAATAATCAATCAAAATTATTTATTTAAATTATTAATTTATTTATTTAATTATTATATTTTAATAATAAATAATAATAAATAATATAAATAATAATAATAATAAATAATAATAATAATAATAAATAATAATAATAATTATAATAATAAATAATAGTTTAGTTAATAATAAAAAAATAGTTTTACTATTAGAAAAAAATTTATTTATATTATTTATTTACTTTTTTTTTTGTTAAATATAATTAATATTTACTTTTTTTTTCTTTTAAAAAAAGAAGTTATATAAATAATAAAAAGAAATAATTTTGAAATATTAATTATTTTATTTATTACTCTATATAATATATTATATATTTATAATATTATATATATCAATTCAGTACATTAATATTTAAATTGATATAAAGTGTGATAAATTATACCATTCTATTTCAAATTTAAATTATCTTTTTTTTACTCAAAAGTCAAAATTTTATATAAAATACTTAAAACGAAGTTATCAATATTTTTTTTATAATTGACATTTAAGACAAGATATTATTAAATTTATTTATTTAATGTAAGTATAATATATATTAGTTATAAAAAAATCATATGTTGAGTATGAATTAATGTTAACGTAAATTAATATTGATATAAAGTTTATTTATTATTTATATAATTAATTTTTCATTTATTATTATTTGCTTATGTTAATATTAAATAATAATTATATATTGGAAAAAATAGATAAAGTATAATAGAATAAGAAAATAAAACAAAACAAAACAAAACAAAACAAAACAAAAAAAAAAAAAAAAAAAAAAAGGACGAAAAAAACAAAAAAGCAAGAAAAAAAAAATATTCAATGAAGTTTTAAATGGTAAATAAACTCCATAAGTAAATAAAATGGTAGCTGTAGTAAAAAACGAATTAATAGGTGAATATTTCCAACTCGTAATAAATTTAATATATTTAATATATTATGGATATACGGGATAATGTATTAAATTTTCTAACAATTTTAATTTAATTTTATATTTATTTTATTTTATATTAATATGTTACATATTTATTTATTGATTATATTAAATTTATAATATTATATAATATAAAATAATAAGAAACAGAGAATAATAATATAAATAATATAGAAAATATAAGTATAAAAAATAAAGAAGAAAAAATGGAAAAAGACGAAATATCAAATGGGATAAAGACAGAACAAGATAAGATGGAAGTGGATGAAGCAACAAATGTAGGAAATGAAGATGATAAAGGTTCAATAGGATTAACTTCAGATGAAGAAGATACTAAAGTAATGGAAGATAATAATGATGTAATAGAAACTAAACAAGATAATATAGAAGAAAATAATAAAGAAATTATAAAAAATGAAGAAAATAATATAACACAATATATTTCAAATAATATAGAAAATAAATCAATACCTATAGAAAATATAGAAAATATAGAAAATAATAGAGTAGAAAGTACAAAAATAAAAGAAGATAATATAGCATTAGATCAAATAAATATATCAAATAATAAAGATGTTAATAATATTAATAATAATGGTGATGTATCATTAAATCCACAAAATCAACAAAATTCACAAAATCAACAAAATTCACAAAATCAACAAAATTCACAAAATCATCAGGATATACAAAATCCACAGAGTTCACAATATGTACAAAATCAACAAAATAATGATATTTCATCAATAGGAATTGAAAATGAACAAAAGAAAAGACATATGCCAAGATATGAAACAAGTGTTTGCTCGTTAATTATAAAAACAATGGAACGTCAACCAAATTCCATACCATTCTTGAAACCGGTAGATCCTGTAGCTTTAAATATACCCGATTATTTTAATGTAATTAAACATCCTATGGATTTTTCAACTATTCTTAAAAAGCTTAAAAAAGGAGAATACCCATCAATGAATGAATATGTAGATGATGTTGATTTAGTATTTAAAAATTGTATGACATATAATCCTCCAAATAATCCTGTTCATAAAATGGGACAAGAAATGAAATCATTTTTCATTGAACAATTAAAGAAATATCCAGAACATTTTACAGATATTTTACTTAATAAATTTAATATTGATTTAACAACTATTGAAAATTCAGAAAGAAGACCAAGGCGTCAAGTGAGACCACCACAACATTTTGAACCAGAAGATGAATTATTAATGAAAAGATTAAAGCAACAACAAAAAAGAGAACAAAATGAAATGAAAACATTTATAGCTAAACAAGAGGAAGGAATAAAAAATACAAATATAGAAAATTTAGCGGATGATATTAATGATCCAGTTAAAGTATCCAAAGCCAATAAATCAGCAATTGCAAAAGCTCAAAAAGTTAGAAAAGCAGCTAAAAAAGCAGCTAAAGTTGCTGCGAAAACAACAGCAAAAAAGAGAGCAAAGAAAAGATCTTATAGTCATATAGACGAGGATGCTGATGATGAAGAAGAAATAGATGAAAATATGGAAGATTTATCTGATTCTTCTACAGACTCAGAAGATGAATTAGTTGAGTCACAAATTACAGCGTTAACAGCTTGTTTACAGCAAGTTCAACAACAATTAGAATTATTACAAGCTCAATCAAATATGTCACGTCATGCTAGAAAAAAATCAAGACGTTCAATATCATCATTTTCTGAATATTATTCCAATTCAGAAAAAGAAACACCAATAAGTTCAAAGACTTTAGCAGCTGCTCATAGAAGAATAAGTTCAACGTCTAATACACTACCAAATCCACCAACTAAAGGTAGAAAGAAGCAAAGTACTATGCGTAAAACTGCTATAACAAATTCAGCATTACAAACTACTGGAACTAGAAAACGTTCAAAGACAAAAAGTGAAACCAATTCACCAGCTAAACGTTCACCAGCTAATAGTCAAGGTAAAGTATGTGAATATTGTGGTGGATCAGAAACACCTATGTGGAGACGTGGTCCAAGTGGTAAAGGTTCATTATGTAATAAATGTGGTGTGAAATGGAAGAGTGGTAAAATTTATAAAGGAGAACCAATTCCAAGTCAATCTGCTTCAAATACAGCTGCTTCATCAGCTGTATCAACACCTAATATAAATACACAATCGAAGGTGAAAAGACAGAAGGTTGAAGCACCACCAAAGAAACCAAGAGTACAAAGTATTACTTATGCGCAAAAGAAAGAATTAAGTGAAATGATTGGTAAATTAGATGAAGATAACTTAAATGGTGTTATAGATATTATTAGATCTGGTATTCCTGATCTTAAAGATGGTCAAGAAGAAATTGAATTGGATATTGAAACTATAGATCCTGTAACTTTAAGAAAATTATACAGATATGTTAAAAAAGTATCTAAACCTGTAAAAGTTCAAAAACAAATAAATCAAGAACTTCAAAATCTTAGTGATTATTCAAGTAATGAATCAAGTGATTCTGGGGATGAATCTAATGATAATGAATAATTTTAAAATATAAAATTGTTTTTTCTTTTTTTTTTTTTTTTTTTTTTTTTTACATTTCTTTAGTTAAATTTTATAAATTTCTATATATATATATATAATCAGTATAAAATAATGTAAAAAAAAAAAACAAAAACAAAAGAAAGAAAGACAAATGTGGAACAAACAAACAAACAAAAAAAAATTTAAAAAGAGAAAAAAAGTTAAATATATAAATCATTAATATATATATTTTTATTTTCTTTTTCCTTTTTTTTTTTTTTATCAAAATATTTTTATTTTTTAATTTTTTTATATACAATAAAAAAATTAATAAGAAATAAGAAATAATATTAGTAATATTAAAAATTGTATGAAGGTATATATATTTATATTTATATATTATAAAAATACATAGTAAAATAATTCAGTAAAATATATATACTTGTATGATTTAATATTATTTTTTATAAATTTTTTTCAATTATTATTACAATAATTCATAAGTATAAATAATTTTAATTTATGAATTATTTTTGTTAAGTTTTAAGTATATTTCAATTTTCTTTTTTCTTTTATTATACTGATTTAAATAACATAAAACAGATAACAGAGTAAAAAAAAAAAGAAAAAAGAAAAAAGCAAAAGGAAAAAAAGAAAAAAAGTATATAATAGTATATAATAGTATATAATTTTTTAATTTTAAATATTTAAGTTAGTAAATATTTTTATTTTATATTTAAAATTTAATATATAAGAAAAGATAATTTTGTTAATTTTCAATTTTTTTTTTTATTAATTCTTATTCATTTTATTAAAAATATTTTACTTTTATTTTTTTATATCTTATTTTTTATTTCTTTTTTCTTATTCAAAATCAATATTTTATTTTATAATTTTTTACACATTTTTTTTATTCTTTTTTTTTTTTTTTTTTTTTTTCCTGTTTTTTTTTTTAATTTTTTAAATTTACTTTTTTTTAATAATAAATTATTTATAGATGAATAATATTAAAAACACAGAAACAAATAAAATAATTTAAAATAAGTTGTTTTTTTTTAAACATTCAATATATAATATATAATAAAAATTGCAATTAAACCAAAAAATATATAATAATAACAATAATAATAATAGGTGTTAAAAGTGTGTTAGAATGTTTATTAAAATCTTATATATATATTTTTTATAAAGCTTATTACATTACATAATAATAAACATAATATATATTTTTTATTATTTTATAAATATATATATATATATATATATAAAATGTATAATGTAAAGTAGTTTTTTTTATTAATATTTCTTATATTTTTTATTTATATTTCATTTCATTTCATTTCATTTGTTTTATTTTAAACTCTGAATTAAATACATAAATAAATACATAAATAATATTAAATAAATAAATAAATAAATAAATAAATAAATAAATAAATAAATAAATAAATAAATAAATAAATAAATAAATAAATAAATAAATAAATAAATAAATAAATAAATAAATAAATAAATAAATAAATAAATAAATAAATAAATAAATAATAATTATGTAGTTTATATTAATAGTAAAATAAAAACCTCCACTGAAAAAAAGAAAAAAAAAAAAAGATTTATTAATTATAATTAATAATAAATTTTCATTTAATTAAAAAGAATGGTTTTTTTTTTTCTTTTTTTTTTTTTTTTTTTTTTTTTTTATCATTCTTTTTAAATTTTATTTATTTATCTTTTATATTTTATTTTATTTATTTATCTTTTATATTTTATTTTTTTTTCCTCTTTTATGTTTTTATTTTTTATCATTGTTTTTTAATTTTATTTATTTATCTTTTATATTTTATTTTATTTATTTATCTTTTATATTTTATTTTTTTTTTCCTCTTTTATGTTTTTATTTTTTATCATTGTTTTTTAATTTTATTTATTTATCTTTTATATTTTATTTTATTTATTTATCTTTTATATTTTATTTTTTTTTTCCTCTTTTATGTTTTTATTTTTTATCATTGTTTTTTAATTTTATTTATTTATCTTTTATATTTTATTTTATTTTATTTTATTTTATTTTATTTTATTTTATTTTATTTTATTTTATTTTATTTTATTTTTTTACTTTTGTTGGATATATAAATTTTTTTTATTATATAATTTAGATAGAAATTAGAATTTATTTTTCATTAACATAATATGTTATATATTCTTTATATTTGTGTGTTGGTTTAAATATATTATTCTATGATATACATATTACTTTTTTTTTTATTTTTTATTTTTTTTTAATTTTTATTATTTCTTTTATTACATTTATTTATTATTTATTAATTTTTTTTTATTTTATTTTACCCTTTTCTAGCTTTTATTATTTTAAAAGTATCTGCTTTCCATTCGTTTATTATATCTAAATCAAATGATGCATTTATTTTATCTAGTAATTTTTTAACAATAATTTTACTTCTATCTGCTATTTCACCTGTACCATAATAAGCAATTTTCCAATATAACATAGAACCGTAAAATTGTGATCTTTTTGCACGTTTAGCTCCATTTTCCCATGATACCATAGCATTATTATTATTACCTTGTATTAAATAGGAAAGTCCTTTTAACATAGAAATTAAAGGTTGAACAATTTGAGTTTCTTTAAAAAGATCCATAGCTTGTAATGTAGAATTTAATAATTGATTTACTACTTCATATTGTGGATGTGTTTTTTTGAAATAACCCATTTCATATAATAAGAAAAGAGATATAACATATTGTGGATAAGAAAATACAGAATAATAACATGAAGGTTCTATTTTATCAAGACTTGATATTGCTTTTTTAATATAATCAAAAATATTTGGAACTGGTACTTTAAATCGGAAACATGCATCCATTATTAATCCTACATATAATACTACATCTTCATTATTGGAAGAATTTAATTTTGAAGGTAAATTAAATACTATATTTATAACATTTAATGGGGTAAAAATGTTATCACTTGCTTCTTTAACTCCAAAATATTGTAAAGTAACTAAAAGTGCTGTACATTGAGATTTCCATATATTACGTTCACTTGAATTATTATATACTTCTTTTGCTAATCTAAAACTTTTATCAATTGCTCCAGTTTGGAAATAAAGCATAGATTTTAAAATTGTAGCTCTACCCCAAATTTCTGTATCACCAGTTTGTTGTGATAATTTTATTATAATATCAAGATAATGTTTTCCTTTTGACCATGATTTAAGGAAAATATTTGCGATAGCTAAGGCATCATAAACAATTAAATGACTTCTTGTCATTTTTAATATAGGTATTTCTTTACGTTCTGGATTAATAATATCTTCTGCTTGATTTAAATATGACCAACCTGTAGTATTTGTAGAATATACCCAAATTAATTCTAATCCATATCTTGCTATGATTTCAGCATATTTAAAACTTGTTTCTAATGAACTTGGATCATTTAATGCCATTAATAAAGCAATTTGAGAATGTATTGATTTATGATGAATATTATAAATTTCATGAATTATATATAATGCTTTTTGACATAATGATAATGAACCACTTTCTAGAGATTCTTTATATTTAACTTTAATTTTTTCTTTATTACTATCATTTTTAATTTTATCAATTAATTTTTTTATTCTCTCAATTTCTTCCTTTTTTAAATCATATTTATCTTTTTCTGATAATTTTTTATATTGTTCTCTTTTTTTTGTTTCTTTAATTAATTTAACAACTAATGAAACATTTTTTTCTGGGAATTTATATTCTAAATAATCTAAAGTTTTAAGAAGATATAATTCAGAATTTTTAAATTTTGCAAGACCAAAATAACAACTACCTAATTCGTAAAACATTCTAGCTAATTCAAAGTTTGAAGGTTTTGGTGAAAATTTTATTGTTTCTTTAGGATTTTTCATTGTTTTCCTTGGTAGTAGGAACATATTAATTTCATTATTATCATTATTATTACCATTATTATTATTATTATTATTAGGTTCAATATTTTCACCATAATAACTTAATAATAATTCATAAGCTTCTGATGCCATTGAAGAAGCTCCCATTTTATACATAGTATGACATAATTGATGTAAATAATAAATCATTTTTTCTTTATTTTCAGTATTACAATAATGATAATAAAGTGTAAAGTAATTATCTTTATCGTTATTTTCTATAAATTGTGCATACATAGTATGTAATGATAAACGTACTTCAATACTTTCACTTTCATATATAACTTCTTTAATTAAATTACTATTAAAAGTAAAAATAACATCATAATTATTATTATCTATTCCTATAGGTAAATCTTCATTTCCTGCTAAACTTTTGAAATTTGTATTTAATGAAAGATTGGTATAAGATGAATTTTTACTTTCCATGGAATCATCTTCTCCATTACGTTCACCTTTTTTAAATTTATAATACTTTTTTAAATATTGATATTTATCATACATATTATAATTTAAATTTTCTTGATTAATGAAATTATACACTGATTTACATATTTCATTTTCATCTTTATATGTATTTACAAAAACATTTATACTATCAAAAGAAAATACTTTTTTGTTAATTAAGGAAGATATAAATAAGAAATCCTTAAATTGTTTATCTAATGATTTAATTTGATAACTTAAAAATTGTTTCATACTTTCACAGTTTTTAGATAATTCTAAATCATTAAATGATCCTTTTAATATAAGATTATAATCATCATTTAAACTAGAAATAGAA
>MCFG01000288.1:0-67500 GCA_002104895.1 Anaeromyces robustus | reverse complement strand
ATGACTCCAGTATTTACAAAATTTATAAATGTTTCAGTTAATGAATAAGTAGCTTCATCACACAATATGCTATATTTTGATCTTGGTGAATTAAATATTTTAACTTTAAGTATAAGTAATTACCATAAATTATATAAATATATTAGTTTTAAATATTATTTTATATTTTATTTTAAATTATTATTTTTTTTTTTTATATATATAAAATTTTAAATATTTACAAGCTTGATCGACACTTTCACCAATCTATATATATAATAATAATAATAATAATAATAATAATAATAATAATAATAAAACAATGAAAAAAGAACATTGTTAATTAGATATATATGAGAAAAAAATAAAAACAAAAAAACAAAAACAAAAAAAAAAAAAAAAAAAAAAAACAAAAACAAAAAATGATATATATTAGCATTATTTTAAAATGAATATAAAACATTAAAATCATATAATTAAAAAAAAAATATAATAAAAATCTTACTTGGAAGAAACGACCATAATTATTATTTCCCTATTTAGTAATGGTGGAGAATATATAAATAAATAGTATATTAATATATTAATATGTAAGATAATATATTATATTTAATTTATTTTACATTTAGTTAATATATTGATCAATATATTACTTTAATTAATTAAAATATGTCATTATTTATTAATCGTAAAAAATTTTTTTAATTTTTTTTTTTTTTTTTTTTTTTTTTTTTTTTTTACTTTTTTTAAATTATAAATATGAACTTACTAAACCAGTATACCACACTGTTCCTGTTGTAATAGACATACAATAACAATTAAGTAATCTTCTTAAAAATCCAGCAATTTCAATAGCTGCTTCAACTGCATAAAGTGCATCATTTTCATGAACAAATGGTGGTGCACCAAAAATACATTCAAATACCATATTTTTATTTTCAGTATAAAAATTATTAAGAATACCTTCATATTTTGTTAATGTTTTAATCATTAAATTAAATATTTTTTGTAACGTTTTAATATCTTCTGTTGTTTCTAAAGGTAATTCTTCTGTTTTGATAATTAATGTAGATACTTTTATTTCTTCATGATATTTAGGGATTTCATAAAAACAAGCTTGAAAACGATAGACTAAATCATCATTTACAAACATTGCTAATCTTTCAATTTTTTCAACTAATTCTATTGATTCTTCACTTTCATCTTCTGATTCATCTGATAATTCTGCCACTTTTCTTATAATATTATCGAGATTATCAACAATAATACATTTTTTATCATATGAATTTAAATTTAATGAGGGGATATCGATAATTATACTTAACCATTTTAATGCTTGGTGTGATATACCCAATTTTCCTGTTATAGTTAATAATTAATTATTGTTATATTTTTTTTTTAAAAAGTAATAATATTAATATTTTATAAATTAATATAATATTGATTTATTATTATAGATATTATTATAATTATTATTGCTATTATTGAAATTATTGTGCTTTTTTTTTTTTTTTTTTTTTCTTTTATTTAATTATTTTAATTATTATTTCATTAGAATATATTTATACCTGGTGTATTATTATTTAAAACAGAATAGGCTTGTGATAAAATAGGACCTATTTAATAATAAATAACAAAAATAACAAAAAATGAAGATATATATTTTATTAATATAATATAATCAATAATATATTAAGTAAATTAAAATTAATATTATATTATTATATAATAAAAATACCTTCATTGATATATTGCCATAAATGTTCTTTCTCAATTTCAATTAACAATACAGAATTAATACCAGAATCCAACCCTATATTGATAACATAATCTAATTTACAATCTTCACATTCAAAAGTATGCTTTCCATATTGTTCTATTAATTTTAAACATGTTTTTATTGCATCTAAAGTTAAGTCACCTCTTGAACATTCATCTACTTCAAAATCATTTTCATTTATTGTCCAACAAACTATTATTGCGTTATCTTTTTTATTTTATTTTATTTATTATAATATATATATTATATTATTTATTATGTTGTAATTACATATTTTTCAAAATTTTCAGTTTTTATATATATATATAATAATTATAGGTTTTTCATAATTTTTTATTATTATTATAATATTTATTATATTATTCCTGTATATATATTTTTTATATACCTGTAATATTTACTGTAATATTTAAAAATAAATTAATAATTAAAAATATTTATTAATTTTATAATTAAAAATATTTATAAATTTTTTTTTATTAAATAACAACTAAAAAAAAAATTACATATGTCTCCTTTATTTTCTGTAATGAATTCTATTACTTCACAAAAGTATTTATTTATATTTTCTTTTAAATATATCATTCCAGTAGTTCCTTTTGATTGTATTTGATTTAAAAATGATACGATATCTATATTATATATATACATAATAAATATATATATATATTTATAAAAAAAGAAAAAGAAATTTATTAAAAATATTAAAAAAATATTTATTAGTTACATCTTCAATATAACCATTAATGAGAATTTAATTTTTTTATTTGATATATAAAATATGAAATAATATATATTGTATATGTATATAAATAAAAAAAATTATATTTATATATTAAATATATTTTCTTCTTAACCTGCTATTCCAATAACTGCAATAACACAAAATGTTTCAAGGGATGAAGTTTGCAATGTATCAGCTTCATCATCATCCAAATTTTCTAAATAATTTTGAAGATGAAATGGTAAAAAAGCTTTTAAAACTTTTTCATATTCATGTTCAATTTTTAATTCTTCTTCTTTTGATAATCCATTGTCATTGTTTTCATTGTTTTCATTGCTTTCATTGTTTAAATTATTTGATGAATTTGATTCTAATGAATCATTTGAATTAGATTTTTTTAAATTTTCTATTGAATTTTTAATTTGTCCAAACATTTTTATTGGCACATCTTCCTCTTCTTCATCATCATTATTATTATTTTTATTTAAATTCATACTTGTTGATTTCATAATACCAGTATCCATACTATCAATATCATTTTGTAGCAGGGAAAAATTCCCTTTTGTAGGTAAACTCGATGGTATATCCATCTTTTTTTTTTTTATTTTTATTTTTTATTTTTTATAGGTAAAAAATTAGTAAATAATAATATTAAAATCATTTAGTTCTTTTTATCATTACTTTTATTTTATTTTTTTATTTTTTGAAATTCTATTTCATATATATATTTATTTTTCTAAATATCTATTATTATTTTAAATTAATAAATATTATTATTTAGTAGTTTATAATTATTATTATTATTATTTAAAATAAATAATAATATTTTTTAAATTATATGTAATATTAAAATTAAAAATATCCATGATAATATCTTTATAATATATTCATTATTTTCTATATATTTTCTATGCTATTTTATTTTGTTTTATTAATTAATATTGTTATATCACAATTTTTTTTTATCAGTTCTACATTTTTATTTTTTATTTCATATTTTTTATTTTTATTATCTTTCATTTTCATTTTATTTTATTATTATTTTTTTTCCTCTGTTACTCTGTTACTTTTTATAAATTAAAATTTTCAATTCAATACTAATATTATTCATATTCTTTTCTTATAAATTTAATATAATTTTTATAATGATTTTTTTTTTTTTTTGGTAATTATATATGATTTTTTTTTTCATATTTTAAATATTTGTATATTAATATATATATATATAAAATGCTTTATTATCTTATACCTTTAAACTTCTATTATTCTAATTATTATTAATATATAATTTTTTTTTAATTTCTTTTAATTATAGTATTAATTATATATATGTATATCTCCATTTATTTAATTATTCTAGATTTTATGATTTTTTCTTCTTTTGTTTTGAATAAATAATTTTTAGGATTAATAAGTGTAATGATTATATATAATTATATTATTATTATTATTATTATTATTAAGTATTAATTACTTTTCTTCCGAGATTTTATATTAATTAAGTATTTTGGATAAATCCTCAAATCTTTTTAATATTATTCTCAATATATTTATTTTGTTATATTTATAATATAATAATAGTAATAATAGTAATAGTAATTTAATAATAAATAATAATAATAAAAAAAAAAAAAAAACAAAAAACAAAAGAAAAAAGAAAAAAGAAATTAATATATATATATATGTATATATATAACAACTTAATGGTAAAAAAGTGTAATAAAAAGTTTAGAATTATTAAAAATTAATGCTTTAATGACAAGAAAACATATAATATAAAATAATGTTAATATTTTTTATTTTTCTTCAATTATGATTATTATTATTGAAAGTTATATATAAATATATAAATGTATAAATGTAATATTATTTAATTATTATTTATTCTTTTTGGTTTATTTAACTTTATTAATATTTTATATTATCAATTATAATTATCTCCAATTTTAATTTTATTTTAATTCTATTTATTTTATTTATTTTATTTGTTTAAAGTGTAATGTTCAATTTTATTTTTAACATAAGAAAAATAAATATAAAGTTTAATTATTAATACATAATTGAATAATCATATTTATATTATTTTTCTTTTTATAAAAGGAAAAATAATTATAATCATAATATATATAATAAATAATATGTAATATCTAAAGAATTAAAGAATTAGTTAAATAAAATATGGTTATTCCAAGAAACTATAAATAATAGTTAAGTTAATATAATAATAATTTTATTAAAGTCAAAAAAAATATTTAATTTTAAAGTGTGAAATAAACAATATAATTAAACTTTTTTTGTTAATTAAATAAATTCTTAATCATTTTTATTTATTTATTTATTTATTTATTTATTTATTGATAAATATTAGTATTTGATATTTAAAACATACTTATTAATTTTTTAATGGTTCTACTATATACAAATACTCTATTCATTATACAATAATGTTTTTATTTAATTACTATGGTCAATATTAACAAATTATAATTTGTTATAAAGTAAGTAAATATATAAATAAATAAATAAATAAATAAATAAATAAATAAATAAATAAATAAATAAATAAATAAATAAATAAATAAATAAATAAATAAATAAATAAATAAATAAATAAATAAATAAATAAATAAATAAATAAATAAATAAATAAATAAATAAATAAATAAATAAATAAATAAATAAATAAATAAATAAATAAATAAATAAATAAATAAATAAATAAATAAATAAATAAATAAATAAATAAATAAATAAATAAATAAATTGTTTTTTAATTTGTATTTTTTTTATTTATTTTAACTTTTTAGGTAACTTTTTTTTTTTTTTCTTGAATATAAAAACTTTTTATTATTTTTTAGTTGTTATTTATTTATTTATTTATTTATTATTGTCTAATTGTTTTTTTGTTTTTATTTATTTCCTTTTTTTTCTCTAAATATAATATAATAAAAGTAGTAAAAATAAATAAATTAAATAAATTTTTTTAATTATTTTTTAATGTTATTCTCTAAAACGGTTATGGAAATGGATCATTTGATTAAGAATAATTAATAAAATAATTAATATTGTAATAATTATTATTACATTTTTAATATTCATGATTTTTAATATTTATCAGAAGATACTTTTTTTATTTATTTATTTACTATTTTAATCAATATAATTAATTATATAAAATTAATTATATATTTCTTAATTTATTCTTTTTTTTTTTTTTTTTTTTTTTTAAAAAAAAAAAAACAAAACAAAACAAAGAAAAATAGGAAAAATGAAAATGACATTATAGGTATAAAAAAGAATTAAAGGAAAATTAATTTTATTTATATTATTTATATGCTTTTTGAAATTTTTTTTATTCATAATTTTAGTTTATATAATTTTTCTTTATTAGATAAATTTTAAAGTTTTAAAAAATTAAAGTATTGTCAATACATATATTAGTTATTTAGTTTTGATAATTAATAATTAATAATTAATTATCAAAAGTATTAATAATTAAAAAAATGAAAATAATTTAAAGTGTTTAAAGATTATAAAGAAAAAAGAAGTAAAGTTATAATAGAATTTTTCAATAAAATTTCAATATTATATATATTTTATATATCTATATATCTTATTATTATTATTATTATCATTATAAATTTCGTTTTTAAAAGAAATAATATAAATCATTTATTTATTAAAAGCAGAAGCAGAAAGATGTAAAAATTATACAGAAAGAAAATAAAAAATAAGGAAGTTTCATATTTTTTTTTTCTTTTGTTATTCTTGATATACAGAATTAATATATTATTAATTTATTATTTTAATATATAATTTTTTTTTATTTTAAAAAAATATATTAAATAATAAATAAATTAAAAATTAAAAAAAAAAAAAATATAATAAAATTTTAATGGATGTATAAAATATAGAATAATAGAATAATAGAATACTTCAAAATATATTAAAATAAAAAGATAATAAATGTAAAAAAAAAGTTTTTTTTTTTTCTTCTTTTAGTTAAAATTCTCATTTTATTTTTTAAATTCATCTATTTTTTCAAATTATTAATTACTATTATAACATTCAATTAAATTAAACAATTAATTTTTTCTGATAGTATATTTTTTTTATTATCCATTTAAAACAAAAATAATAATTATATTTTTAAATATATATTATTATTATAATTATAATAAATATATAAAGTTGTATATTGTTTTGCTAAATAAAAAGAAAAAAGGTATAGTAAAGTTTTTTTTTAATATTTAATATAAATTTAATTATAACTACTGTTTTTTGAAAATATTTATATCTTTTAATTTATTATTATTATATAATTTTATTTAGGTAACTTTTTTTTTTTCATAAATATTAATAAAATAACAAATATCGTCTTTAAAGTGTTAGCACTAATTTTGAAAACTTTAAAAAAGAGAGAGAAATATTATATACAATAAAATATATCAATACATTTATATAATAAAAAGAGGAATTTAATATACAACAAAACATATACAATATAAAATTTCATTTTTTTTTTCTTAAAAATAATTTATTTTGCAATATAATTAAGACAATTATGAATTAAAATTTTAATAAATTAATTGTATAAATATATCATTTTAATAAATATATTTTATAAATATACCTATATATATATTTTTAAAAAAGAATATATTTATATTTTCTACTTATTACAGAGATTATAATTAAAAAAAAAAAAAAAAAAATTAAATTTATTTTTACATTTTTAAACTACAAAAAGACAACAACAACAAAATTTTTAATTACAATAATATAAAATATAAACAAAATATAAAACATACATTTATATTTTCATTAATTTTCATTATTATTAATATTTTATATATAAAATTTTTATTTATAACTATATAACATTATAAATTCTTTATTTTAAGGATATTTATTTTTTCTAGAATAAAGAAAAAAAAAAAATTTTTTTTTTACTATATTTATTCTTTTATATTAATAATATTAAATATTATTAATAAATATTTTAATAATAATAATAATAATAATAATAATTATAGGTGTTAACATATTAAAAAAACAAAACAAAATAAAACAGTTGAGAACAAATAATTTTAATGCAAAACAAATAAAAACTATATTGTATTAATATATTAATATAATTACAAAAAAAAAAAAAAAAAAAAAAAAAAAGAAAGAGACGTTATATACAAAAAGGAAATAAAAATATCGAAGATTAAAGATAAATTTTTTTAATAAAACTTTTTAATATATATACACATATATATATATAAATATAAATATATTTTTTTTTTTTAAAATTAAATAAAGATATAAATCATGAATCCGAATGATTATGATTTTTGGAGTGTTGGAAATGAACAACTTTCCTTACAAAATCATTTTCCAAAACATATACCATTACAATTTTTAACTCATTCTGGTGCAGATTCTCCGGTTGATAATACAAATGCTAATAATTATACCTGTGCTGAACCTGAAATTCTAAGAAGATCATTAGAATCAGCTTTACAATGTGCACATGATGAAATTGAAAAATATCAATTAACTCTGAATGAAAATACAGCAAAAAAATTATTAGAAGCAACTGCACAAGGTGCATTTAGAGATGATCCTAATATAAAAAATGCTCAAGCTCATAGTAATCATAATTTTAATAATAATAATAATAATCGTTATCAACAAGCTGCTAATCGTTATCAACAACATCCAAAAGAATATAAACAAAGTAAATTAAGACTTATGGAATTATTTGTTCCACCAATAAGAGAAGAAGAAAATGAAGGTTCAAAACTTAGTGCTGGTGGTATTGGAAATTCATCACGAAAACCACCAGCAACAATAAATACTACATCGCCAAATAAAGGGTTGAAAGATACACCTTCTTATTCTGATGTAAGAGAAAAAAGAAATACTATACCAACTATATTATCTTCAACTATGTTTCAACCTCCTACTCCAAATGAAAAACATCAAATAAATAATGAAAATTCACTAAAACCTCCAATAATTCCAATTAAAAAAGGTAAAAATTATTTTCATTACATATATATTTTAAATTTTTAAATTTATATATTTATATTATTATATTATATTATATTATATTATATTATATTATATTATATTATATTATATTATATTATATTATATTATTTATTTATTTTTATTTCCTATTTATACTCTTGAATTTTTTTGTTTAAATTATTTTACATAATTTTTTTATATGATTTATTTATATAATTTAATAATATATATAATTTTTTTTTTTTTATGATAATGTAAAATTATTATTTTAATTGATTGATTAATTAATAATAATAATATAAAAATAAAAATAGAAAATAAACCAAAATATTATGGAAGTGGTGAAATTATAACTAAAGAAGAACTTGAAAGGTTAACATCCACATCACCAACAAAAGGAAAATCTCAAAGTTTTTCATTTCCTAGTGATCATGAATCTTATACTGAAAATGAACAATCTGTTACTACTATTAAATCAAATATAAATGATGAATTATTACAACTTTTAAATAAATACTATCCAAACAAAAATAAAAGTCAAACAGATTTAAGTATTGAAGAAAATGAAGAAAAAGAAAAAGAAAGTGAAAAAGAAAATGAAAAAAATGCAAAAGAAGAAAATATTTATAATAATGAAACAGAAGTTTCTAATGAAAAACTTCATAAAAGTAATGATAATATGAAAACAAGTCAAGGAACTATAATAACAGAAGAAGAAGAAGAAGATGTAGCATCAGCAACAACATCATCAACTTCATCATCTGATGAAAAGGAAAATATTATGAAAGATTCTTTCTTACCATCAAGTATTAATAAAAAACCAATAAATGATACTAATAATAAACAAGAAAGTATAGGTGTAATTTCTAATACAGATGAATCTATTAATACACCAACAACAACAATAACAACAACAAATACTACTACAACAAATACTACTATAAATAATAATAGTAATAATAATAATAATAATACCAATATAGATAATAATAATATATCAAATAAATTATCTAAAGTAAATAATAGTGAAATAAGTGATACATCACTTACTGTTTCAGTGGCATCAAGTTCTGATTCAAAATCTAAATCAGGAAAGTTTAAACATAAAAAAAGTGTTATTAAAAATATATTTTCACCTATTCATCGTATGTTAAAAAATGGATCAGAAATATCACTTAGTAGATCTTCATCAAGAAAATCAAAAGGTAGTAATGAAAATATTAGTAGATCTGGATCAATAATTAATCGATCTGAAACAAATTCACCAGATCCAAATGAAGATGAATCCAAATATAAATGTGAAGAAGTTTTAGGAAAAGGAGCTGTAAATATATATATAATAAAATATAATTATAAATAATTTATAATAATTTTTATAATATTATATATTTGTCAAATAATAAATAATAATAATAAACATTTTTTTTTTTTTATTTTCTTATTTTTTTTTTATTTTTTTATTTTTTTATTTTTTTTTTATTTTATTAATAAAAATTTTGGGATAGAATGCTGTTGTTAAATTAGCAAAATCATCATATACTGGTAATATTAAAAATTTGGATAGTGAAAAGTTCTATGCAATTAAGGTTTGTATTTTGTATTTATTATTAAAATATATATATAATAAAAGTTATAATACTTAATAATAATAATTATATAATAAATCAATGAATAAAATAATTAATAAATAAATATATATATATATATAACTTGTTAAAATTTATATATTTATAATATATATAAAATTTTTTTTAAAATAAAGCAATTTCGAAAGAGAAGAAAGAATGAACCATATAAAGCTTATATTAAAAAAGTTATTAGTGAATTTTGTATTAGGTAAATTTTATAATTAAATATAGTTTTTTTAAAAAAAAAAAAAATCAAAAAATAATAGAGTTTTGTTTAATATTTAATTAATAAAAATTAATTAATAAAAATTTTTTAATAATAATAAATTTTATTATTAATTTAATATTTTAAATTAATAAAATCATTTAATATAAATTTTTTATATTAAAAACATTTTTTTTTTAAAAAAATACTTATTTCTTTTTATATACTTTATATACTTAATTCTAAAATTTCAATAAATTTTAGTTCAAGTTTAAAACATCAAAATGTAGTAGAAACAGTAGATTTAATTCAAGATAAAAATGAAAATTGGTGTGAAGTTATGGAATATTGTAGTGGAGGTGATTTATATACCAGAATTAATACAGGAACATTAACAAATATAGATGAAATCAATTGTTATTTCAAACAGGTAAATATATATATATATAAAATAATATTAATATATGTGTGTGTATATATAAGATATATATATTAAAATCATTTTTTATATTGCTTTTGTATTTGGAATGTTTATAATATATATTTTATTATATATTTATTATTAATATTAATATATATATATATAAATATATATAAAGTTATTAACTGGTGTAGCCTATCTTCATTCTGTTGGTGTTTGTCATAGAGATTTAAAACCCGAAAATTTATTAATGGATGAAACTGGTACAATATTGAAGATTACAGATTTTGGTGTATCTGAAGTTTTTCGTTTTCCATGGGAAAAAAATGTTGTAAAAAGAGTTACAGGTCTTTGTGGTAGTGAACCTTATATAGCACCAGAAGAATGGTCTGAGGATAAAGATTATGATCCAATAAAAGTAGATATATGGGCTTGTGGTAAGTGTCTTTTATTATTATTATTATTATTATTATTATTATTATTATTATTATTATTTTTATAACTTAAAATAAATATTTGTATTATATATATATTTAAAAAAAAAAAAATTCATATATTAAAAAATTATCTATATTTCAAATTTATATAGCTATTGTATATTATACTATGAATCATATGTCTGTACCATGGCGACAAGCAAATGCTGGTGATAAATATTATGAATATTATTTAAATCATATAACCAACTTTTCACCTATTGAGGAATTACCAAAAATAACTCATGAAGTTTTATATCATATGTTAGATCCAAATCCAGAAACTCGTTGGTCTATGGATAAAATTATTGGATCAGAATGGATTCAAGGTGTAACGGCTTGTGGAGGAGAAGCTTATAAAGGTAAAGGTAAAGTTGTTAGTGGTGATGGTCATTTACATACATCAAAATGGAGAGTGTAAATAAAATAATTATAATATTATATTATATTATATTATAATTATATAATATTATATTTATTTTACTACGCCTACCTTTTTTCATTAAAAACTGGTATAAATCAAACAAAGTAAAAACAAAAACCGAACTAAAATAACAAAGCAAAAACAAAACAAAATGAAAAAAAAAAAAAAAAAAATAAAAAAGAAAAACAAAACAAAACAAAACAAAAAAAAACCCTATATAATCATAATCATAATCATAATCATAATAATCATAATCATAATCAGATTAATAATGATAATAAATAATAACAACAACAAAGACAACAATTATAATATATAAATATATATAATAATATATAAACATAATATAAATATATTTTTTTTTTTATTTAATTTTTTTTTTAAATTCTAATTCTATCAAGAGTTGTGTTATTTATAAATATAAAATATAAATAAAAGTAAAATTAACATTTTTTTTTCTTTTCTTTCTTTCAATGAAACAAACATTTGACAAATCAATAATAAATTCAAATTGAAATCAATTTTTCAATTATTATTATTATTATTATTAATAATATTATTTTTTTTTTTCAATTCCAATTTCAATTTCATTTTTTTTTTTTTAATAATTCCATTTACTATTTTAGAGTTATATATATATAAAAAAAAAAAACATTTGTAATATTTATATTTAAAGTATAAATAAATAAATAAATAAATAAATATAAATATTTATATAAATAAAAAAAAAATAAAAAAAAAATAAAAAAAAAATAAAATAAAATTTAAAAAAATAAAATAAAATAAAATAAAACAAAACAAAATAGAATAATATATATATATTTTTATTTTTCTTTTTCTTTTAATTTCTTGAGATTGTTTTCTTTATGTATATATATATATTATTATTATTTTTTTTCTATTATTCCTCGAGGAAATATTTTTATATTATATATTTTCTATAATTTCTCGAGAAATTATTTTCATTTTTAAATTAAATTTGGATATTAACATTTTAAATAATTCTTTATTATAAAATTAAAAAAATATTTAATTATATAGAAAGTAATATTAAATAATTCTTTATTACAAAATTAATAAAATTATTTAGTTATATAGAAAATAATAATTTTTTTTTTAACTTTAAAAACAAATAACAAATATTAAATTATTATTATTTTTTAATATTAATTTTATTTATAAATTGAAAAATTTTTTGAATATTTTTTCAACTTTTATTTTTATTATTATTATTTAATATATTTTTATTTTACTTATTTTTTTTTCTTTTTTTTTTTTTTTTTTTTTTTCTTTTAGTTTTAGTATTAATTTTTTTTATTAAATTCTATATATATTATTAATTTTATATATATATTTTGTTTTAATATTAATGTATTTTTTTATAAAATTCTATATATATATTTTATTAATATTATATTTAAAGATTTTTATAATAGATATTTTAAAATTTATATTTATAAAACATTGAATAAAGTAGTCATTATACAAATAATAATGGCAACAAAAGCAGTGTATACATATTTAGAACTTGTACTAGATTGTTGTAATTTAATATTTTCCATATCTTGTTGACTTAAAGCACCACCTTTAATTGTTAAAGGACAATAGTTTGCATCCTTATCTGAACCAAAACGAATGAAGTAACGATCAGAAACTTCTGGTAAACTTTTAACAAAATTTTGAAGTTTTGGACCAGAATCAGGAGTTGAAAATCTCTATATTTATTTGAAATTTTATATATTGTTATTTAAATATAAAAGTATATCGTAATATAATTTATTTTATTTTATTTTTTTTTTTGGAGTTAATGACATATACATTAATGTTATATTTATATTTATATTTATATTTATATTTATATTTATATTTATATTTATATTTATATTATAACTATATCTGTTTTTTTTTTTTTTTTTTTTTTTACTTACTAAATCAACACCAACTTGTCCTGCTTTGATGTTTTTAATATTAATTTCAAAGAATGGTTTTCCTCTAACATCTGTTACATTAATTCCTTCTTGATAATAATACTATATAATTTCAAATTAAAAACATAAAATATAAAACAATATTTAAAATAATTTATTCATTAATTATTTTATTATTTATAATTAATATATATATATTTTTTAAGAGAATTAAAATATTTCAAGAAAACAAAATATATTTCATAAAATTTACAATATTAAATGATGTTGATCCGTCAGCATTTGGATCTGCTTCCCATTGAGCTACTTGTACTTGATTAAATTCCCATACTGTATCTTTAGAGGCTGGATTAAGACATCTTGAAATAAGTTTTTCAGCTGATACAAAGGAAATTAATGAAAATAATAAAATGACTATTATTGATTTCATTTTTTTTTAATTTTTATATTTTTTAATTTTTATTTATTTATTTATTTATTTAATTATTTTTATTTCCTTTTATAATATTATTATTTATATATCAATTTATATCAAAAAATTATTTTTAACCAAGATATAAATTTAATTATTTTTTTTAATGAAATTTCGTTTATAAAAAGAAGAAAAAAAATTTTTTTTTTTTAAATAATAATAAATATAATTTTTTTTATTTATTATATAATTAAATATTATTTTTATATAATTCTATTATGGTAATAGTTAATAATAATAGTTTTTATTTTATTTTATTTTATTTTATTTTATTTTATTTTATTATATTTTATTTTTTATTTTATTTTTTTTTTTGATTTTGTTTACAATTATTCATAATACTACTAATTATTAACAATATATTTATAATATATTTAATAATATATTAATAATATATTAACATTAATATGCATAATAATTGTCAAATAGAATATTTCTATTTTAAATTAAATTACTAATATATTATAATTAATTTTTGTATAAATATAATATATATCGAATAATTTTTTTATTCTTTTATTCTATATTACAATAATTTTAATTATTATGTAAAATTGGTAGAAAAAGGAGTCCAATGACAATTATAATTATATTACATATTATTTATTATTATTAATATAATATATAATACAATATATTATTCATATATATTAATATATATGAATCTATAAAAATGAGGTTATATAATTATATTAAATATATATATTTAATATATTAAATTAATAAAATACTAATCTAAAAGGCAAAAACTTTATTATTATTTAAAAATGTTTAAAAATATATTACTTGTGTATTCTTAAATATATAATATAATATATATATTAAATTAAATAAATAATACATATTAAAGAATATACATGAATATACATGAATATATATGTATTAAAATAAAAATAAAAAATAAAATAATTACATTAAAAAAAGTTTTAAAAAATGTATATAATATATAAAATATACAATTATGTTTTATACATAAAAAAATAGAGAATTCTTTAAAAAAATATATATATTAAATAATAAAATAATGTTGATTTTTTTAATTTATTTTTTATTATTAAAAAAGTCTTAAAAATAAAAAATATTGAATAAAGAGAATCCCTACTGTTGTAATTTTTTTTAAAGCCCGAACTATGCTAAAAACATTTTTTTTATTCAAAAAAATTGTTTTTTGTATTGTTTTAATAATAAAATATGTAAAAAAAATATTGACGGTTAATAATAAATAAATATGTAAAAAAAAAAAAAAAATTTGTTTTAAAATATATTTAAAACATGATTAATTTTTTTTTTAGTGTACGCTATAAAAGATAATGTAATTAATTATATATAAAATGTTTTTTTTTTTTTTTTCTAATATATTAAAATTAATATATTAAATTTTATAAATAAAAGAATTATATTATCTATTTTTTTTTTTATTTTATATAATATTTATAATATCATCATAAAAATTATAAATATTAGATTGTAATTATTTTCTACTTCTATGTAGTTAAAAATAATGGTATTTTTCTTTTCTTATCTTCTTTATTTATGTATGCTCCTTGTTTCACTAAATAAATTATAATATTTTCATTTCCATTTTTATATGCTTTAAATAATGGAGTTTGACCATTATTGTTTTCTTTATTTATATCTGCTCCTCTTTCTACTAAATATTCTACTATTCTTTCATATCTTATTCTACCTATTTTACATGCCCTAAATAATGCCGTTTCTCCATAGTGATCTTCTTTATTTATATCTGCTCCTTGTTCAACTAAATATTCTACCACAGTTAAATTTCTATTTTGACATGCTTTGAATAATGGGGTTGTACCATTGTTATTTTCTGTATTTACATTAGCTCCATGTTCTACTAAATATTTTACTATATTTTCATTGCCATTTATACATGCATTAAATAATGGGGTTTCACCTTTATTATTTTCTTTATGGATATTAGCTTCATGTTCTACTAAATATTTTACTATATTTTCATTGCCATTTATACATGCATTAAATAATGGAGTTTCACCTTTATTATTTTCTTTATGGATATTAGCTCCATGTTCTTCTACTAAATATTTTATTATGGTTTCATTTCCATTTATACATGCATTAAATAATGGAGTTTCACCTTTATTATTTTCTTTATGGATATTAGCTCCATGTTCTTCTACTAAATATTTTATTATGATTTCATTCCCACTTTTACATGCATTAAATAATGGGGTTTCTCCATTATAATTACTTCCGTTATTTATATCTTCTCCTTCTTCTTCCACTAAATATTTTACTACCATTTCATTTTCACATTCACAGGCAATATATAATGGTGTTTTAAAGTAGTAGTACTTATTTACATTATTTTTTATTTTTATTTTATATTGTTTTAAAAAATATTTTATTATACTGTCACATTTATTATAACATGCAATATGTAATGGTGTATCCCCTTTTTTATTTTCTTTAAATATTTCTGCTCCTTGTTCCACTAAATATTTTATTAAATTTTTATTTTTACTTCTACAAGCGTTAAATAAAGGTGTTTCACCTTTACTATTTTCTTTATTTATATTTGCTCCCTTTTCTACTAAATATTTTACTATACTTTTATTTCCATTATAACAGGCATAAAATAATGGTGTTTCACCATTTTTATTTTCTTCATTTACATTTATATTTATATTTATATTTATATTTATATTTATATTTGTATTTATTTCATGTTCTACTAATTGCTTTACTATACCTTTATCACCGTTTTTACAAGAAATCTCTAATACTATATTATCATATATGGTTGCTCCATTTTCTAATAAATATTTTACTATATTTTCATTTCTTTTTTGACAGGCTATCAGTAATGGTGTTTTCCCATTTTTACATTTTTTATTTACATCTGCTCCAAGTTCCACTAAAAATTTTATTATATCTTCATTTCTATATTCACATGCTCCATATAATAGTGTTTTCCCATTATTCATTTCTTTATTTATATTTGCTCCATGTTCTACTAAATATTTTATAATATTTTTGAACTTCTTATAATAGGCAATATGTAATACTGTTTCTCCTTTATTATTTTCTTTATTTATATTTGTTATTCCATGTTCAATTAAGTATTTCACTAAAGATTTATTTCCATTTCTACACGCGTTATATAATGCTGTTTCACCACTATTACTTATTTTATTTATATCTGTTCCAAATTCTATTAAACATTTTACTATGGTTTCATTCCCACTTTGACACGCGTTAAATAATGGAGTTTCATTATCCTTATTTTCTTTATTTATATTTGCATGATGTTCTACTAAATATTTGACTATGGATTCATTTCCATTGGCACATGAATGAAATATTGGTGTTTCACCATAATTATTTTCTTCTTTATTTATATCTGCTTCATGCTCTACTAAATATTTTATTAAAATTTCATTTCCACTTTTACACACGTTAAATAATGGTGTTTCACCATAATTACTTGCTTTATTTATATCAGCTCCATGTTCTATTAAATATTTTATTATAGTTTCATTTCCATGTTTACACGCTTCAAATAATGGTGTTTCACCATAATTACTTGCTTTGTTTATATCAGCTCCATGTTCTATTAAATATTTTATTATAGTTTCATTTCCATGTTTACACGCTTCAAATAATGGTGTTTCACCATAATTACTTGCTTTATTTATATCAGCTCCATGTTCTATTAAATATTTTATTATAGTTTCATTTCCATGTTTACACGCTTCAAATAATGGTGTTTCACCATAATTACTTGCTTTATTTATATCAGCTCCATGTTCTATTAAATATTTTATTATAGTTTCATTTCCATTTTTTTGGTTATATATTTCAAATAAAGTTACCATTAATGGTGTTATACCATCCATGGTATCTTTATTTATATCTGCTCCTTGTTCCACTAAAAATCTTATTATAGATTCATTTCCTTTTCTACAAGCAATAAATAATGGTGTTTTGCCCTGATTATCTATTTTATTTATATTTGCTCCTTGTTCCACTAAAAATCTTATTATAGATTCATTTCCTTTTCTACAAGCAATAAATAATGGTGTTTTGCCCTGATTATCTATTTTATTTATATTTGCTCCATGTTCCACTAAATATTTTACTATATTTTCATTTCCGCTTATACAGGCGCTAAATAATGGTGTTTCACCATTAATGGTTTCTTTACTTATATCTGTTCCATGTTCTACTAAATATTTAACTATATTTTCATTTCCATTGGCACATGAATGAAATAATGGTGTTACACCATTATAGTTTTCTTTATTTATATCTGCTCCATGTTCTACTAAATATTTTATTAAAATTTCATTTCCACTTTTACACACGTTAAATAATGGTGTTTCACCACAATTACTTGCTTTATTTATATCAGCTCCATGTTCTATTAAATATTTTATTATAGTTTCATTTTCATGTTTACACGCTTTAAATAATGGTGTTCCATTATACTCACTTACTTTATTTATATTTGCATGATGTTCTATTAAATATTTGACTATGGATTCATTTCCATTGGCACATGCATGAAATATTGGTGTTTCACCATAATTATTTTCTTTATTTATATCTGCTTCATGCTCTACTAAATATTTTACTATAAATTCATGTCCTTTATTACATGCTTCAAATAACGGTGTAATTTTATACATATTTTCTTTATTGATATCCGCCCCATGTTCAACTAAATATTTTACTATAGATTCATTTCCTTCTTTACAAGCAATAAATAGTGGTAGTATGCCATGTTTATTTATTTTATTTATATCTGCTCCATGTTCTACAAAATATTTTACCATAATTTTATTTCCTTTTAAACATGCAATTAATAAATATTTAGAACAGTCTTCAGTATCTATATACCATAAATAATTATTGGTGTTATAAAATTTTTCATTTGAAATTTGTTGATTAAAATCGGATTGAGATATTGGTATTTTATTTTTATAACGAATAAGTAAATATTTAATGAATTCATCATCAAAAAATTTAAAATTTTCAAATATAATATCTAATAACTTTACATTATTATCTTTAATTAATTTTTTTATTAATAATGATGATATATTTAAATATTTAGTAAAACTTTTAGTTATAAATTTTAATCTTTTTGAATTGAGTAAATTTTCATTGTAAAGTTCCAATACAATATCTTTTTGATACTTTTTATTATTTTCAATAATTAAATTTTTTAATTCATTAATATTTTCATTTTCAATAGCAGTTGTATAGGATTTTAATTTAAATTTATCATTATTATTTTCAATATCAATTTTATTTATTACATTTTGATTTTAATAATATCCATTTCATAATAATATGAATATTATAAATATTATAAATCATTAAAAATTAAAAAAACAAAAAATAATTAAAAAATATTTTAAATAATTGAAATTTTAAATATTTAAAATTTCAATTTATGATGGTTTAAAAATTAAAAAAATTATTTAATATATATATAATATCCATTAATATTTTTATTGGTTAATATTTTTCACTTCAAGTCATTCAATTTTTTTTTTTTTTTTTTTTTTTAATTATATAAAAATGTATCAAAAGGTTAAACAAACGAAATAGGCTGAAAGTTATTAAATGTGGCTTGTAATAAATTTTTTCTTTTTTTTTTTTTTTTTTTTTTTAAAATTTAGTTTAAGAATATTATTATTTATTAAAGTTAAATAGTAATTAAATTTATAAATTGTTTCTAACTATCGATATAAAAAATTAATTAATAAAGATTATGGTTAAATCTTCAATTTGGATTATTCAGACGAAGAAGATTTAAATCCTAAAGAAGAAACACAACCCAAAATTCCAGAAGAACTTATGGAAATTAAAGAAGTTTTTGATGAAGGTAAACCAAAGGAGCTTCCGCCACACCGCATTTACGACTGCGCCATAGATTTAAAACCTAATACTATACCTTTCTATAGTAAAATTTATTCATTAACTGTTGAAGAAGAAGAATGTTTAAGGATTTATCTTGAAGAAAATCTTAGATATGGTTTTATTCGACGTTCTAAATCACCTTTTGGAGCCGCAACCTTTTTTGTCCCCAAGAAAGATGGATCTCAACGTTTGGTAATTGACTACAGAAATCTAAATGACGCCACAATCAAGAATGCCTATCCTTTGCCTCTGATTAGAGACTTATTAGATAGAGTTCAAGGTTGTACCGTCTTCTCTAAATTAGACCTACCAGGAGCTTATAATTTGGTTCGCATTCGTGAAGGGGATCAATACAAAACTGCCTTTCGTACCAGATACGGACACTTTGAGTACGAAGTTATGCCTTTCGGTCTTACCAACGCCCAGCCACATTCCAACACTTTCTTAATGATATACTCTCGGAAGTCTTAGATAAATTCGCCTTTTCCTATATTGATGACATATTAATATTTTCTAAAACTAGGGACGAACACATTACTCATGTTAATGTCGATTTTCTTACTGATCTTCCACCATCCTCTGGTTTCGACTCTATTATAACTGTTTCCGACCAATTTAGTAAAATGGTTCACTTTATTCCTGTTTCTGGTACTCCATCCGCCGAAGATATTGCCAATTTATTCATGAAACATATTTTCTCTTTACATGGATTACCTGCTTCTATTACATCAGATCGAGGAAGCCAATTTACCTCCCGATTTTGGAAAAAGCTTTTAGAATCATTAAATGTTAATTGCCTTTACTCGACTGCTCATCATCATCAAAGTAATGGCCAAGCGGAACGTATGAATGGTATTGTTTCCCAAGTTTTACGCTGTATTACATTTGAAAAACCAGCACTTTGGACTTATTATTTACCACTTGTTGAATTTGCAATTAATAATTCAGTTAACTCTACTACTTCTCAATCACCATTTGAAATTGTTTATGGCTATAAACTTAATTTTGATCCTTTTGTTTCCTCCCAACATGCTTCTAATGTTGCAGAATATACTACATTAGATTGGCCAAGCCACTTTAATAAAATTTACAATATTATTAATAAAAATAAATTAATTTACAAACAACAAGCTGATAAAAAACGCGCCACAGGCCCTGATTTTAAGGTTAATGACTATGTATGGCTGAATCTTGTTCCCTCCTCAAGAAGATCTAAAAAATTCGACTTAAGACGTTTTGGCCCCTACAAAATTATTGAAATGTTATCACCGGTCACAGCTAAACTAGAACTCCCTTCCGGTTCAAGATTCTCACCAATCGTTCACATTGAACGATTAGAAAAATTTCATTAGTCGTCTGGAATCCGACTTTGGAAGAGGACCGTGTCAATAATATATTAATAAATATAATAAAATTATTTTTTATTAATAATAATTAATAATTAAAATTTATTTCAAGCCTTAAACAATAATATATTAATAAATATAATAAAATTAATTTTTATTTAATAATAATCTGAGTGTAGCATTTCGGCAATGTACATGAAATTTTTTGCATTGACAGGTCCTTTACGCCACATTTCATATTTTAAATTTATATAAATATTTTTGACGCCACATTTATATAAAAATTTTTTAAGAGAGTTTATATACTAGTACTTGTATATTAAAACATTTCTTATTTATTTCATAATTTAAAGAATTATAAATATAAATTTTAAATTTCACTTAATATTTTATTTATTTCATAATTTAAAGAATTATAAATATAAATTTTAAATTTCATTTAATATTTTTTTTATTTCATAATTTAAAGAATTATAAATATAAATTTTAAATTTCACATAATATTTTATTTATTTCATAAGTTAAATAAAAAAAAAAAAGAAATATTAATAAAAAGAAGATACCACTAATAAATTGGTTTCATAAATCAATAATAAATAAAATATTGATTTTAATAATATAATAAATTTTTTATTTATTTATTTTATAAGCCACAATATAATACATTTAAATAATACGTTATTTTAATGCGCGATACATTTACGAAATACATTGCCGAAATGCACACTTCCCATAATAATTAATAATTAAAATTTAATTCAAGCCTCAAAAATAGTTTAAGAATAATTTAAATATTTTATCAATTTTTTTTATTAATAATTAGAATATTTTAGAAATTATTTTATTTCTGTAAAAATAATAATTATTAATGTATTAATAATATTTTTATGCTTTTAGTAATTAATCATTTTCTATTACTAATAACTCATTTTCTATTAGTAATATTAGTTAGTTTATTTATATAGTTTAAATTTAGAAAAAAAAATATAAATATGAAGAAAAATCACTTTTACATTTTTTCTTCATAAAAGAGATTATCGTCTGAATAATCCAAATTGAAGATTTAACCATAATCTTTATTAATTAATTTTTTATATCGATAGTTAGAAACAATTTATAAATTTAATTACTATTTAACTTTAATAAATAATAATATTCTTAAACTAAATTTTAAAAAAAAAAAAAAAAAAAAAAGAAAAAATTTATTACAAGCCACATTTAATAACTTTCAGCCTATTTCGTTTGTTTAACCTTTTGATAAAATGTTACACAAAAATTTATGATGATGAAAAATAAAGTATTAATCATCTTATTTTATTTTAAAAAAAAAAATAAAATAAGATGATTAATGAATGCCAAACTAATAAAACTATTTTCTAACCATTTATAACACTTTTATTATAATAAAGTTTATCATAAAAAACAAACAAAAAAAATTAATAAAAGAATATATTTTAAAATAAAATAAAATAAAATAAAATGAAATAAAATAAAATAAAATAAAATAAAATAAAATAAAATAAAATAAAATAAAATAAAATAAAATAAAATAAAATAAAATAAAATAAAATAAAATAAAATAAAATAAAATAAAATAAAATAAAATAAAATAAAATAAAATAAAATAAAATAAAATAAAATAAAATAAAATAAAATAAAATAAAATAAAATAAAATAAAATAAAATAAAATAAAATAAAATAAAATAAAATAAAATTTATGTTAAAAATAAACCACATACAACTTAACTTTAGTAGACTTATAATTACATAATTACATAAGATTAAATACAAAATACATAAGATTATTATAAAAAATAATTAATTAGATTATACTAAAATAAAGTTATATAACAAAAATAGTAAGTAAATATATAAATATATATATAAAATATTAATAATATATATATATATATATAAACTATTGAAAAGTAAAAGTAATTATAAAAGTTATTCTTAATAAAAAATTTAAATTTAATAATAACAAAATATAAAATATTCAAAATATTTAAAAATAATTATAATATAAATAGAAAAAATTAATAAAATTTTGCCAAAAATCAATAATATATACAAAACATATTGTGTAATATAAATAGTGTAATAGAATTAACATTATAATTCTATTTCATTATATACGATATATATTGTAAAATTTTAATCATATCGATATTTTTTTTTTTTTTTTTTTTTTTTTTCAAATATGTTTTTATAATTTGCATTTCTATCATTATTTAATGAATTCTATACTTTTTTTTTTTTTTAATTTTTTATGATTATTATTTATAATCGTGTTGTTTTTTGAAATATAACTAAGTAAATAAATAAATAAATAAATAAATAAATAAATAAAAAATTAATTAATTAATTAATTAATTAATAAATAAATAAATAAATAAATAAATAAATAAATAAATAAATAAATAAATAAATAAATAAATAAATAAATAAATAAATAAATAAATAAATAAATAAATAAATAAATAAATAAATAAATAAATAAATAAATAAATAAATAAATAAATAAATAAATAAATAAATAAATAAATAAATAAATAAATAATAATTTAGATATATTTAATATCTCTAATGGTTCATAATGAAATAGTTTACGTGACAATATAATTTCTAATTTTGTCAGACAAAGAAGTCTTCGAGCATATATTAATTTTCGTGGATTATCATTATTATACTTACATGAATTATTTCCTTTGGAATGGGAGTAAACCACTCATTAAACAGAAAAGAAAACTTGGATCAAGTTCTTCATATTGAAAATTGGATAGAAGATTATAATGAAATTTTATTGTACAATTGCTACAACATTAAATAATAATTTTAATAAACTTTTTCAAATTAATAGATAAAATTATTTTTGTTAGAATATATATATATATATTTAGTAAAATAGAATCTAAAATTTTATGATAAAAAAATAATCTATAGTTAAAATAATTTTTATTTATATATATATATTTTAAAACAAAACATTAAATAGTGATATAATTATTGAAATATTGTTTAACCTTTATTATTTTTTTTTATTTTAATGGTATATAAGTTTTATTTAAATATTTAATTTAATGATGATTTATGAAATGGTTTTATCTTTATTTTTTATTTATTATAAAAATTTTTTATAAAAATAATATAATAATAAAATAATATTATGAAATTTTTTTTATTTTTATATTTTGTATATTTTTTTGCTAATTATATTTTAGCAAAAGAATCCAGAATCTTTTGTTGTTATAACTATAAAGGTGTAACTAAAATTTACAACCCAGCATATTTTGACCAAAAATAGTAATATTAATTATGCTAAAACAGTTGAAGAATATGCAAAGGTATTAGGACCTACTTGGTATGGGATAATAGTACTAAATAGTATTGGATTTTATTATGATATTTTCAACATTCAAAGCAAATTAAGAAAAAAAAAGATTACATAATGCAAAATCTAATAGTGATAATAAAATCATTGCTAGAGATAAAAAAGAAACCAAGGTAGACAGTCCATTTACAAAAGGAGACAATACAATTGAAGATTATAAAAATCGAACTACAGCGTATATTGATTGAATTTATGAAAAATTAAAAAATGGTAAAAAATCAAAAAATCAATGTATTCCATTAGTTAGTAGACACCCTGTATTCAATCCTTCTCATGAATTCTTAATTATTGGTATAACTGATCAACAAAAGAAAATTCTAGAAATGATAATATTTCTAATCTTTTATCTAATACCTATACCAAAAAAAAAAAAAAAAAAAAAAAAAAAAAAAAAAAAAAAAAAAAAAAAAAAGATGGTCACAAGAAGACAGTAAATCAAATACTAGCATCTAATAATAAAACTTTTGGAAATAGTTATTCTAATCCAGCTATGTGATACACTTTCAAAAAATCGGTTTGTTTTGTTTTTAAATACAGTCTACAGTCTAAAATGGGTGGTAAATTTCATATAAATAAAGCTAAATATTGGTGAGAGACTGACAACGAATAAGTAACCGATGAAGAGAACTTTGAAAAGAGAGTTTAAACAGTTGGTGAAATTGTTAAAAGGGAAGGATTTGATACCGTTCTAAAAAAAAAAATTACAATATATTTTACTACAATTTTTTTTATAGTTTTTATATGTTACAAATAATGTGTTTCACTATATTAATTATTTTTATTAATGTCTATATCTATGTCATTTATTATGACCCCACTAAATATTTAATACATTACTATTAAGTATATGAAAAATAGTATTATAGTAAAATATTAATTATTTAATATTATATTACAATTTCATTTCCAATTTTTCATATATTTAATAGTATATTTTAATTTCTTTATTTATATATATATTTCATTCCATGTTTTACTAAGATTTTTTTTTTATTTTTTTTACATTTTTTTTAATATTAAGTATTTCAACATATAAATAATTATATAATGAATATTAATAATATGAATAATATGAATAATTTATGAATATTAAATAATAATAATAACAATTAAATAATTATTAATTAAGAAATAATAATAAATAATAAATAATAGTAGTGTAATATGTAATATTATTAATAGTAATTAATTAATAAATATTATATTACAGTTTTATTTCCATTGTTACAGGAAATACTTAATAATGAACCAATATGTTCAGTTCTTTCATATCACCTTTTTTTTTTTTCAAAAAAAATTCTACTATAATTTTATATGCTTTAAATAATAATGTTTCACCATCTTTATTTATCTTGTTTATACCTACTCCAAGATCCACTATATACTTTATTAAATATTATATTACAGTTTCAATTTAATTAGAAATATTTACTATTATAATTTACAATAGTAATAAAATAATCAGTAAATTACCAATACATTATCAATATAAAATATATAAAATATTTTGTAATAATGTAATAGTTTTTTATTATTTCTTTTTTTCCTTTTTTTTCATTAAGTATTACAATTTTTTTTTTAACTGACCACAATTTAACGATTAACGGTAATTAATATCTTTTACATGAATATAAATATAAAATCATGATAGAATTAATATAAAAAAAAGTTTTTTTTGTAAAAAATATTAAATTAATAAACAAACAAACAAACAAACAAATAAATAAATAAATAAATAAATAAATAAATAAATAAATAAATAAATAAATAAATAAATAAATAAATAAATAAATAAATAAATAAATAAATAAATAAATAAATAAATAAACAAACAAACAAACAAACAAACAAATAAATAAATAAATAAATAAATGTTAGAATACAAAGAAAATAATTTTTAAATTATATTTAATAAACTTAAATTAAATGTCTTTGTTATTTTAATTTATCTCGTTGTTTATTTTAATTAATGTAAATACGTTATGAACTCGTTGTATTTAATTTTTCTTTATATTATTATCAAGCCACGATTAGTATAAATACAAATGTATTTTCTTAAATTTGTAAAACCTTGTAATTACCATATTTGTATATATACTATTAAATTTAAATCTTAAATAAATAAACTTTAATTATTATAAAAATTATTATAAAACTTTTTACTTCTAAAAGATTAAGAGTCTCAATTGCAACATGAGCCAAAACATTACTTTACTTCCGGAAGACCGTCTTAACAAAAAGAACTTTGAGGAATGGAATTTCGTTATTGGAAATATCCTTCAATCTAACAAAGTCTCAAAATACGTAGAATCCGATGTAATTGGCGAGCTTGAGAAAAAAACTCACAGATCTCAGAACGAATGAGGTCCAGGATTCCAGTGCTGTTGGAAACCTAAAATCCGAAATCACTAAAGCAAAGGATGAGGATGCTAAAGCTAAAACAATTATTAGCACAAACGTATCTTATGAAGTCATCGAAAAGATTAAAGGCTTAAAAACCGCTTTTGCTATTATGGAGAAGATTAAAAACATTTATGGAAAAAAGAAATCTTCTGATGTCCAATTCTTATTGAAAAAGATGTATTCCATCCACGCCAAAAATCTTTACGAATGCAAAGAAGTTATAGCTGAACTTCTTGAAGTCTTCGAAAAATTGGAAACTCTGAAATTTAACATGGATGAAATTGAAAGAATAAGAATTATTTACGTTGCTCTTCCTAAATCAATTCAAAACTTAGTCTGTCCAACAGAAGAAATCACACTTGTAAAATTTCTTGAGAAAACTCAATACGTTATCAATTTCCAAATCTACGCTTTTAATACAGGTAACGGAATTAAAAACGAATCTTCCAAAAATAAGGAAGATTACATGGACATCGACAATATTGACACGGTAGAAAAGGACATTTCATACTTCTCCAACTCTAAATACTGCTTTATCTGCAAAATCCCAGGTCACTCTACTGATGAATGTATTCATAATAATCTTAAAAAGAAAAACAAAGATAATAACAAAAATCAAGACAATAGCAAAAACAAACAGAAGCCAAACGGAAAAAGGAGAAGACCAAAAGGTAGAAATTCTAACAGAAGGAATTTCAATAAAAACAAGTCTATGGCGAACATTCAATACGATGAATTCTCCGAAAATGAGATCTCATTAGAAAATTTAGAAAACAATTATGAAGGGGATATTGATATCATCGAACTAGTCAAAGAAAATGAATGTAAAGGGGAACGCCATGATCAACATAACAAATTAAATAATGTTCAAAATACACCAAATGGATCTACCCATCCAGATCAACAAGTGGGACAAACCACTTGGATATTCGATACGGGCGCCTCTGAACACATCACAAACAATAAAGATGTTCTAGAAGATTACCAGGAAACCAATGTAATCTTAAGATGTGCCAACAATTCTATTTGCGAATTTGAAGGAATGGGTACTTACACGGCAATAATAAACGGAGTGATTATCAAATTAGATAATGTCTTATATTCTAAAAACGCCAACAAAAACTTATTGAGTGGCATAAAATTAGCTAAAAATGGTATGGTAGCTAATTTGAAATCCAGAAATGAAAAAGTATACCTTACACTAAAATTGAGGAATGCTGACAAGAAATCTTTTATATTGGGAACATTTGAAGCCGACAGTAATAATATTGTTAAAATTCAAATGATTGATAAGTTATCAAATCCTAGTATTAACACTATAATAGAAGAAGAAGAAATAATTGATATTGATGACCAGTCAAGATTACTCTGGCATAGAAGACTGGGACACTTTTACCATGACGATATAAATAAATATTTAAAATTACACAACATTAAACCAACTACGTGCTTAGACTGCAAGATTGCTAAATTGAATAGAAAATCCCATAAAGGAGAAACTCCAAAGGCAACTGAAATCTTGGAAGCAATTCATTCCGATGTGATGGGTCCGATAAGCATTAAATCTTTCACAGGTAAGAGATATATACTCACATTTATAGATGAGTATAGTAGAAAAAGCTGGATTTTCTTATTAGAAAACAAGAAAGAAGTAACTAGAATTACTATTAACTTCTTTACTTATCTTCAAGTACAATTCAAGTACAATATTAAATCTTTCCATACAGACCAAGGAACTGAATATAAAAATGATAAAATACTCAATTATTGCAAGAAACACGGAATCGTTAAAACTTTTTCCCCTCCTCACAGCCCTCAAAACAACGGCTTAGCAGAACGATTCAATTACACAATCATAAATTGTGCAAGAACTCTATTAAGATGGGCTCAAATGAGTCTTGAATTTTGGGATTACTCGATAAAATATGCTAACTCCTTGTATAATATCACACCTCACAAAGGAATTAAAAATAAGATTCCTAACGAAATATTCTATAACAAAAAGGTTGATATTAAATATATAAAAGTATTTGGCTGTACAGCATACTACAAGGATTTTTCCCAAAATAGAGTTAAAGTTGACACTAAAGGTGTCAAAGGTGTGTTTCTCGGGATTAACAATGAATCTCATTGTTATATAATAATGAATCCTGTAGACTTCAGTATCCATCTGGTAAATGAAGTTGAATTTGATGAAAGTACTCCTTCCGCCTTAAAGGCAAACGAAAATTACAAATTGAATTATAATAACCTCCTTAATAACTGTAACGAATACTAGAAATTATAGAGTTGGCTTACTCGTTAAGCTCTAGAACTCTGCTCAGTATTCCTGGGTTCAATACACAGGAATGCCTTTTGTTAAAATTTATATTTTTATTTTTTACTATTTTATTATTTTATTTTTTTATTATTATTTTATTATATATTAATATATTATAAAGTGTATTAAATGATAATATTATTTTATTATAAAAAGGTTAATAGACCAATTAGATTTAGAATATAATAACTCATGAAAAATGTAATTAAAATATTTTGAAATAATGTTTATAAATATTCAAGAATTTTCTCATTTGAAAATTCGAGTTTTTATTAACAAAGAAATAATAAAATAAATAAAATTATTTGATACTAACCTGTTGTTTGTTTGTGTCCAATAATTCTTGTTTATTTTCTAATATTGAGGTGTTTTTAAGTTTATTAAGAATTATTATTGTTGGACTTCTGTTCTTATATAACTGATGACTTTACTACAAACACTGAAAAAATTGATATTGTTAGATTTACTTATAACAATTCATTATATAAAGAGACTATTCAAAATAATGAAAACGTTATTAATACTAAGCAAAATAATAATGACGAAGAAAATTCATCTTCTGAAAATAAAACTACAATTGGAAATCAAAGTAGTTTACCTAATAAATTAAATGAACAAAATATTAAAACTAATAAACCGGTTAATACTGAATTATTAAACAATAATAATAATTCCTCTTTAAACAGAAGAGATAAGAAAACTTACAAAACTTCTCTTAAAAGAAAACATTCTCTTGTTGAATCTGATTCAAGCCTAGGTAATGAAAATAATACTATTCAACATAAGAGAATTAATACTAATACTTGTCCTACAAACAACATTCCATTAAAAAGAAGAAATGAAAATTTAGATAATGGTGAAAATAAAAAACTTAAGCCTTCTCCTATTGAAAAAGTAAAAAGACCTAGTAGTCCATTAGAACATGAAACTACTAAGAGACCAAAATTTATACTTGAAAATATTGAAAAACTTAATCACCGCTACTATGTTAACTGTTCATGTACTTTTTCTAATGGAAATGAAAGTATCATTATGGATATTCCTCTTTCATACAAACAAGCTATATCATGTAAATATAGTAAATACTGGATTAAAGCAATGAGAGATGAAATCCAAAATTTCTATGATAATGAGATCATGACCTTTATTAAGCATTTACCTAAAGGTGTAAAACCAACTTCTACAAAGTGGGTTTACACTATCAAGAAAGACAGTAATGGTAATATTGTAAAATTCAAAGCCCGTTTAGTTGCAAGAGGATTTACACAAAGAAAAGGTACTGATTATGAATTAACATACTCTCCTACCTTAAGCATTGATAGCCTTAAACTACTTATAGCTATTGCTTCAAAATTCAATTGGAACATTATGCAGTTAGATATTAAAGCTGCATATTTAAATGCACCATTGGACAAGAAAATTTATATCCCAGTGCCTCCAGGAGATAAAAATTTTGGTAAAGGCTATTGGTTACTTAATAAAGCCTTATACGGCCTTAAACAATCTGGCCGTCAATGGAATATACACTTTACTAATTTTCTCAAAAATAACAAGTTTACTCAATTATTATCTGAACCTTGTATTTTTAAGAAAATGGCGGGGAAGAAAGTTGTATGCATAATAGGTGTATATGTTGATGATCTTTTAATTACTGGAAAAGATTATCACATTCACAATATAATTAAAAAGATCAAGAAAACTTTTAGAATTTCAAATTGCGGGAAAGCAAATTATATTTTAGGAATAAAAATTGAAAAACAAAAATTCAATTACTCAATTTCACAAACACAATTAATTAATGAAATTTTACAAAAATTCAATATTACAAATATAAGAAAATCAAAAACACCTTGTTCTGGAGAAAACAAATTAAACAAAAAGGATAACACACCTTTCGATAAAACTACCTATAAAAGTGCTGTAGGATCTTTGATTTATTTATCCAGATGTACAAGACCTGATATTTCTTTCGCAGTCGGAATGGTTGATAGACATTCTGAAAATCCAACCATGGAAGACTGGAAAAAGGTAATGATAATAATGAAATATTTAAACTATACTAAAGATTATAAAATTACATACAAAGGAAAGGGGGAAATAGTTGCTTATACCGATTCAGACTTTGCTGGAGATCCAAAGGACCGCAAATCTACCTCTGGATTTATTATCTTGATGAACAATGATCCAATATGCTGGCAATCGAAAAAACAAACAGTAGTTGCTACTTCTACTGCAGAAGCCGAATACATAGCAACAGCCGAATGTACCAAGAAAGTATTATGGTTACGAAACTTATTACAAGAATTATTTAAAATAAATAAACCAATAAAAATTTACACAGATAATTTAGCAAGTAAAATAACAATAGAAAATGGAGAATTAAACAATAAATTAAAACATATTGAAATAAAATTTTACTTTAACAAGGATAATATTAAAAATAACAAAATTAATTTAGAATACATCAGCACCGAAAAAATGCTTGCTGATCCACTCACAAAAATTATTAATGGACCAAAAATGACAAAATTTACAGACCAAATTTTTAACAAAAAAAAAAAAAAAATTCTGGCCTGAGGGGGAATGTTAGAATACAAAGAAAATAATTTTTAAATTATATTTAATAAACTTAAATTAAATGTCTTTGTTATTTTAATTTATCTCGTTGTTTATTTTAATTAATGTAAATACGTTATGAACTCGTTGTATTTAATTTTTCTTTATATTATTATCAAGCCACGATTAGTATAAATACAAATGTATTTTCTTAAATTTGTAAAACCTTGTAATTACCATATTTGTATATATACTATTAAATTTAAATCTTAAATAAATAAACTTTAATTATTATAAAAATTATTATAAAACTTTTTACTTCTAAAAATAAATAAACAAATAAATAAATAAATAAACAAACAAACAAACAAATAAATAAATAAATAAATAAATAAATAAATAAATAAATAAATAAATAAATAAATAAATAAATAATAAATAAATAAATGATTAAAATAAATAAATAAATCCCTTATTATTTATTTTTATATATAAAAAAAATTTAAGGGTTTAATTATAAAAAATGCACAGATTTAGAATCCCTTAAAATCTCCATTTTATAAAAATTTTTGAAATTACAGATTTGAATCATAATTCTTTTTTTTTTTTTTTTTTTTTAAAAAAAAAAAAATTTAATTAATCCAATAATATTGTAAAAAAAAAAAAAAAAAAAAAAAAAAAACTATAAATAAAATTAAACTTAATAAATAAATAAATAAATACTTTTTTTTTTTATTTTAGATTTTTCAATATGGAGAATGTTCATTTTATTAATTGTTTTAAAAAATAGTCAAACCAGTTTTTATCCTGGTTGTTAAGGCGTTGTCTTAGCATACATAAGGTCTCTGGTTCGACCCCGCGGGTCTGATGTTTCCTCTATGTGGGTTTTTCATCAGGACTTGTTCGACCGCCAGGTTAAGTATTGTCCTTCCTTAATTATACCAAACTTCTTAATTTAATAATTTATTGTACTGCCTGACACTTATAGTCTTTAATATTGTTTCTTTGAGAAAATCCAACCTGTACCAATCAATAACGTAGAATAACCAAGTGAATTAGAATCACGTGACAATTGGGCTTTTCATCAGCCTTGTTTGAGGTTTGTCGGGCACCGAGAATGTGTGGCTTGCGGATATAAATTCAGCAATTATTGTACATGATTGGGAAAGCCGAAGCTGACTTTCAGTATGGCAGTCCATGAGGGACACACTACCACCTAATTATTAGGGAGTGGGCTTACTGCTTCACATTAGGGAAGGTCAAAGAAGCATACCCCGGTCATAGCAAAAAAAAAAAAAAAAAAAAAAATTTTAAAAAATATAATTAAATACTTTATATTATTTAATTATTAAATATTAAATATCACAAAAAAAAAAAAGGTATTTTTTTAATATGCATTAAACTATATATTTTTACTATTTTTTTTCTTTTCTTTCTATTTATACATACATTAAATAATAATGTTCTCTTTCTATTATTATCTATAAAAACTTTTTAATCCTTGGAATCCTTGTATCACTAAATATCTTACTAATTTTTTTTTTTTTTAATTTTAATTAAAATATTTTTTAAATAATGGTGTTTCACTATATTGATTTTTTTTTTACTCCTAATTTCATTAAATATTATATTACAGTTTTATTTCCATTGTTACAGGAAATACTTAATAATGAACCAATATGTTCAGTTCTTTCATATCACCTTTTTTTTTTTCAAAAAAAATTCTACTATAATTTTATATGCTTTAAATAATAATGTTTCACCATCTTTATTTATCTTGTTTATACCTACTCCAAGATCCACTATATACTTTATTTAATATATAGAACTGTTCTTATTTGTTATATACTAATAATAATGATGACAAATATAAATGTATTATTATTTGAAATGTTGGTCAAAATTAGATTGAGATATTGGTATTTTTTTTTAATTATTATTATAATGAAAAAAGCAAATATTCAATGAACTTATTATCTAAAAAGCTTAAAAAAATTTTTTTAAAATTAAAAAAAAAAAATATCTAATAAATCAACATAGATATCTTTAATTATTATCTTTAATTAATCTTTTTATTAACAATGATGATATATTTAGATATCATGTATATTTTTTTTAACTTCATACATTGTAAATTATAAGTCGTTTTAATGCTTTTTTTTTTTTAACATTTTTTATTAATTAATCTTTTTTAATTCATCAATATCTTTATTATAATATTTTTAATTATTATGATTCATTATCATTGATATTTTAAATATCATTGATAATTGCAGATTAGAATCAAATTTATTTATTTTATTTTAAATTTTATTAAGATTAAATAATTATTACATAATATTTATTTTTAAACAATACGAATATTATGCAATATTTAATCTTAATAAACTTAACATCATTTATTATATTCATTATGCTAAATTTTCATTTTCGATGGATTAACCATATTGAAAAAAAAAAAAATAATCCATCAAAAATGAAAATTTAGCATAAATATTATAGTTATAATATATTAAATAAACTCGGTATAAAAAAAAATACTTTTATTGTTTAAAAATGATTAAAAACAAAAGTAAAATAAAAAAATAAATATAAAAGGAACGTTAAATATATATATATATCGCTATATATTTTTATTATTTGTTAACCCTTAAAAAATTTTTTTTATCCACTTTAATAAGTAAACTAGAATTTTTTTAGAAAAAGAAAAAAAAAAAAAAAAAAAGAACTATGCATAAATGAATATATAAAATTAATATGAATTAGTATGCAGTAACTTGGTAATATTTTATATGAATTTGGTAAAATGTAGTAGAAAAAGAAAACATGCAATTATGGATTAAAAATTATGCAATTGCGGATTGAACCATAACTGTTATTTCAATAATATAAAAAATATTTAAAATAATTATGAAATATTAAATACAAAACCATATTTAATTATATAAATGTAACTTTATAATTCATTATTAAAAATTAATTTGCTTTATTCTATTCTATTTTAATATTCTATTCTATTTTATTAATTATGATATAACATTTTTGTTTCTAATTTTTAATTTTAATTTCTATTCTTTAATTATATTAATAATTAATAAATTAATAAATTAATAAATTAATAAATTACAAGGATTTCTTTAAAAAAAAAAAAAAAAAAGATAAAAAATAATAATAATAGAAACTAATAAAATAGAATTATCCTAATAACTAAACTAATTATAATTAATTATTCTATTAATTATTAAATAATGATGTTAAGTATTAATTATTATTAACTATTATTAATTATTATTAAATATTTATTATAAAGATTATATCTTCTTTATTTATTTATTTATTTATATATTTATTTATTTAATTATTTATTTATTTATTTATTTATAAAAATATTTTTTTTCTTTTTTACTTTTTTTTATTTTTATAATTTTAATATATTATTTTTAATTTACACTAATTTAAGATTTTTATACTTACAATGTATATATAATAATATATTATAATATATTACATAAATTACAATATATAGGCTTTTTTTTGTAATTCAAAATTTTATTGGTTTTAGTGATTGTAACCAAATTAACCAGTTTTTTTTTATCTTTTTTTTTTTTTTTTTTTTTTTTTAACCACTTCAACTTCACTTCCTTATTAATAAATAAAAGAAAAAAGAAAAAAGAAAAAAGAAATTGAAATAAAAAAGCACCTCAATTAGAGAATAGAATAGTTATTAATTAAGTAAATATTAATTAAGTAAATATTAAATATTAAATATTAAATTTGTACTAATATAACTCATAATTTGTACTTTTGAATTTATCTATTTATTATTGTTCTTTAGAAACAATATTTATTTATTTAAATATTACTCATTCATTTAATTTATTTATTTTATTTATTTATTTAATTATTTAATATATAGTTATATTACATAATAAAATAATAAAATAATAAAATTATAAAATAAATTATTTTATTAACTAATGTTCTATTAATATTTAATATATTATATAATTGATTAATAATATACCAATAATTGTTATACAAATTTACATATTCTTTTTTGCTGTTTTTTTATTGTAAAATCATTTTTTTTGTAATTAGTAATTGTAATGTAATAATATTTTAAAATATTACTATATTACTACAGATACATATTTATAATAAAGTATAAATATATACTAATATATTATAATTAAAATAAAATAATATATTATATATATTGATAATATATATAGAATATTATTATATAAATATGTAAGATTACTATTTTAGAAAATGTACCTAAAATCTGGTTTATTAATTTAATTTATTATAATTAATAAATTTTTAAATATATTATAATATATTATAAAGTATTGCATTTGTATAAATTTATAAATATTCCGTTTAATAATTTTAATTTAAAAAATAATAATAAAGTTATGAAAATAATATGAAAAAAAGTTATTTATTTTGATTTTAATTTATATTAAAAATAAAATTTTTATATATAAAAAAATTTGACTATTTTACTATATTTAAATAATAATAAATTAATAAATTAATACTATAATAAATAGATAAATAAAAAATAAAAATAAATGAATAAAATAAATATCAAGTAAATAAATAATTATAAGAAATAATAAAAAAATAGTAATTAAGAATGACTAATTTATAATTAATAATAAATATAATTTATGTTTGGGAAAATATCAAATTAAATAGATTTAAAAATATTTTTTTTTATATTTTTTTTTTAAAAATTAAGGAAAAATTAATTTATTTAATAAAATTTTATATATTATCTATTGTTTAATAATATATGTTATTTATATAAACAAATATATAATCCAATTTAAATATTATTAATTAGAATTATATTGATTCTATACATAAAAAAAAGGTTATTTTTTTTTTTTTATTTTTTTTCTATTTATTTATTTGATGAATTGATACTTGTTCTAGTTTATGATTTATGATTTTTGTACTATAATATTATTAATTATAGTTAAATATATTGTTTTATTTTAATATTATTATATTATTTGAATCTTCTAAATATTCTTTATAGTATTATGCCAATATAATAATATATATATTAAATGTATATTACGTTTTATATTTTTACTATTTGTTTTGAATTAGTAAAATTTGATACACACTTTTGACTTTGTTGTGATAAAAAAAATTTATGGGCAAGAATTATAAGAATTATTATTCATTTAATTAATAAACTTTAATAAATTAAAAGGTGACTTTTTGTTATTATTAATTTAATAATTATTATAGTTGTATTTTTTCTTTTCTTTATTTTCTTTCTTTTTTTTTTTTAAAAAAAAATAGTAAGCATTAAAAATTATTAATAGTTATTTTATCATTTTTATTAATAAGAAATAAACGAAAAATAAAAATAATAATAATAATAATAATAGTTAATAATAATAATAAAAACTTTTATATTATATAGTTTTATGTTTTACGATATGTCGATATATAGAATGAAAATATTTTTTTTTATTATTAAATTTTCCAGTCCTCCATAATTTAGTAATAATAATATAAATAATAATAATAATAATAATAATAATAATAATAATAATAATAATAATAATAATAATAATAATAATAATAATAATAATAATAATAATAATAATAATAATAAATTATAAAAATAATGATAATAATAATAAATTATAAAAATAATGATAATAATAAGAAATAATAAGAAATAATAGTATTTCTTACTAATTATAAATTTGTAATGTATATATAAAGTATTATAACAATTTATTAATATATGGATAATATAATCTATTATATATTATAGTTATTAATTAAATAGAATTTTTCATTTATTATAAATTAATAATAAATGTATCAATAGAATAAATAATGTTTATCTGAATTATTTAATTAATTATTATAAATTATATTTATATATATAAATAATTTAAAAAATTTCAATTAAAATAATATATTATAATAAATGATAAATATATATAATTATAATTAATTGAATTTTTTAAACTATAAATCGAGATAATTCATTATCATTATTTATAATAATTTAATTAAAATATTATTTACATATGTTGTAAATATAATCACATACATATATTATTATATGTTTGATTAAATTTATAATATATTACAATACATATTATTTATACTATATTTTTGCATTATTATGTGTTATGAAGGATATATTTATTTTGATTTTTATTGGTTAATTTTTAAGTATTAATATATTATTAGTTTGTTTTATATAAATATAAAGCCATTTTTTTTTTCTTTCGTTAATTCTATAATTTTGTTATTTATTTTATATTTAAAATCAAAATAATATAAAAAAGAAAAAATATCCTCAAGATAAGAAAAAAAAAAAAAAAAAACTAAAAATTAAAAAAATAAAAATTAAAAGCTAAAAAAAAAAAATAATTTAATATAATAATAAAAAATAAAATTTTAAACAAAAATAAAAATGAAGTGTGTTTTATTATTAACTATTGTCTTTGCTTTCGTAGCTTACGTTCAAGCTGGTATTAAGATTGTAGATCCACTTGCCAGTACTACCTGGGCTTTAGGTAGTTCACATACTGTAAAATGGCAAAAGGATACTGGTAATGCTCAAAATACTTCACCAGAAAGTGGTTCCCAACCATTAGAAATTGTAAGCATTTAATATTATTTGTAAATTGATAATTATTGTAAAAATAAAAAGATAAATGTAAAAAATAAATTTAAATAAAATATTTTTATTTAAATAAATAAGTAATATTTAGAAAGATTATTAATTTTTTTTTTTTACAAAATATTTTTATTATATAATATATATAATTAGTTACATTATTCACCAGGTGAACAAACTTCAAAATTAGTTGTTTACACTGCTCAAATTCCAGATGTTTCTGCCAATTCCTTCACTGTTGACCTTGTAAGTAAATTTATTTTTAAGTAAATATTTATATATTTTATATATTGAGAATTGTTAATAATGATATATATATGAATAATAAATAAAATAAAAATTTAAAAAAGACCAATGCCGATAAGTCTAAATTCCCATCAACTGGTGATTACAGTATCTGTATTGGTGGAGTAGCTAATGGATCTTTCTCTGCTAGATTCAAGATTACTGGTGGAACTGGTACTGCTTCTTCTGGATCTGCTGGAACTGGTGGTAGTGCTGCTCCAGTTGCTGGTGCTACTACTTCCAGATTAGGTGCTGCTACTACTGGTTTAGGAGCTAAGGCTACTACTTCTGCTATGCTTAAGGCTACTACTACTAAAAAGATTGCTGCTACCTCTTCAAACACTAGTGATGCTAAAACTCTTTCAGTTAGCATGACTTTAATGGCTATTGTTGCTGCCGCTATCGCTGTTTTTATGTAAATTCTTTAAATTAAAGTAGCATTAAAGAAAACGAAATAAAAGAATAAAATAAAATATTTATTAATATTAATAGAAGTATAATAAATTATATTTAATTCATTATTATTAAAATGATGAATATCTTTAATTAAATACGATATCTTTATTTTATTAATAATACTATCTAAAAAATAATTAAATAATTTTAAGATAATTATAAAAAATTTAATAAAAAAAAATATTAAAAAATATATAAAAAAAAACGTAATATTATTATATTAACTAGAATTTATTTTAATTTAGAGGGTTATATAATTAAATATATTTTTTTTATTATTTATATTTTAATAAATTATTAAGATATAAATTGAAGTAAAAATAATAAAATAAAGGTAAATAAAATAAAATAAAAATAGAATAAAAAAACAAAAGAAAAAAAAGAAAAACTAAATAATAATTCAAAAAGATAAAGGAAAAAAAAAAAAAAAACAATAATAATAACAAAAAAATAAAAATAAAAATAAAAAAAAAAACAATAATAATAACAAAAAAATAAAAATAAAAATAAAAATAATAAAGTTTTAAGGAAAAAATTTGAATTATTTCTATTTTTTTTTTAATATGTGTATTTATTTAATAATTATAATCTTATAGGACTTTGTTCCCTAAGATGGAGTTTTAACATCGAACTCCTGAAGATGATAAGTATTATGAATTTTGCTAAAAAAAGAATTGTTAAAGCTGTTAAAATGTTGTTCATGTTGTTTCCATTGTAACAGTTATCAGAGAATTGATCATTGGTTTATAAATTGTTTCTTATTTAAAAATCTTCGTATTGATCACTTCTCTGATTTAGATAGAAATTTTTTTTATTTTTTAGATAGTCTTTTTAATAGTTTAGTTAGGACCAGTAATAACCCTAGTGTGGATAATAGAATAAATAATATTGTTAAGGGTTATAAAAGTAGTAATAATAGTATAAGTAATATAGATATATTAGGTAGTAAAAAAATAGTTAATAGGTATAGAATATATATTTTTTTAATTGGTGGTAGAGATTATGGTTTTAGTGATAGAATTAACAATAGTCCATACAAAATGGAATGGGAATGTTTGTTTAAGTGTCAGACTGAATCTGGTACTTATTCAAAATCCCCATTCTTGTTGCGATCTGCGGCTCTATTGAATGATATCATGCCTGTTGTCTGTAAAAGACAACATATATTATTCAATAAATTTAAAACCAACCTCTCCAGGAACGTCAATGCTGATAACACAGTAGGACAGCCTAGTAGGGCAAATGCCGATCCTATTTCCGACCCTAGTGGAATAGGATAGATCAATTTTACTTTAATTCTATATTTAGAATTAAGGGCTGTATGGATTTATTGTTTTTAAATATTATTATACTTCTTTTTTTCCTCCAGTATTATCTATTATTATCTATAATATTTTACTGGTTTTTATTTTTTTTAGTATCATTTTTTTTCATTATGTGTTTTTTTTATGATTCATGTATTTTAATATTTAAATTCAATAAAGTTGACGTACAAATTGTGTGCCATAAAAAAAAAAAAAAAAAAAAAAAAAAAAAAAAAAAAAAAAAAAAAAAAAAAAAAATCATTGGTTTACTTTTGGAATTAATAAATGTGGCACATTAGCTGTTAGACATGAAAATTCGGAATATATTCTTAGAGAGGACCCTACCTTTTATTTAACAGGAATCGCAATCCCTAAAACAGATTGTTATACTTACCTTGGTGTTCCCTTTCACAAAACTCTAGATTTAAAATTCGTTATTAGTAAAATGAAAAATAAAGTTAGTAAGGCTTTGTTTTCAATTCAGGGTTTTTTAAAAAATGATCTGATTCCTATTCCTCTTAAAAGAACTTTATTCTCTGCAAAAGTTATTGGACAAGTTTCCTATTACGCGCCTTTGCTTGGTTCTAACAAAAACAATACTAGTTCTACACAAACAATAATTAACAAAGGTTTTTATTGGATTTTAGGCTACTCGAAACCTAATTCTTTTGTTTCTATTTATTGCATCTCAAAAGAACTCAATATTCCTCCACTTTCTGGTAAATGTGCTTTAGCTCAGGTTAGATGTTTTAATAAGTGGAAGGACTCCAACTGCATTATCTCAAAGATAGTTAATAATGTTGCTACAACAAGAAAATGGACTTGGGACAAAGAAAGTAAAATATTAAATGATAAATTAAACAATATTTCATCCTCTACTAAAGAAATTATGGAATTCTATTGGGACAGAGACATGAACAGTGATAAATCAATTAAAGCTAAAACTTATAAATTGTACAACTTTGAAGAATCAAGAAGTTACTTAAAGCTTAATCTAGAATTTCCTGAATATAGCAAAGGTTTTCGGTGGATACTTAGGGCAAGATGTGGATATAAAATTGATGCTAGAGTTGCAAAAGCTGCTAAAATGATTAATAATTCTTGTCCTAATTGTTGTTCATGTTGTTTCCATTGTGAGAGTTATCAGAGAATTGATCATTGGTTTATAAATTGTTTCTTATTTAAAAATCTTCGTATTGATCACTTCTCTGATTTAGATAGAAATTTTTTTTATTTTTTAGATAGTCTTTTTAATAGTTTAGTTAGGACAAGTAATAACCCTAGTGTGGATAATAAAATAAATAATATTGTTAAGGGTTATAAAAGTAGTAATAATAGTATTAGTAATATAGATATATTAGGTAGTAAAAAAATAGTTAATAGGTATAGAATATATATTTTTTTAATTGGTGGTAGAGATTATGGTTTTAGTGATAGAATTAACAATAGTCCATACAAAAAGGAATGGGAATGTTTGTTTAAGTGTCAGACTGAATCTGGTACTTATTCAAAATCCCCATTCTTGTTGCGATCTGCGGCTCTATTGAATGATATCATGCCTGTTGTCTGTAAAAGACAACATATATTATTCAATAAATTTAAAACCAACCTCTCCAGGAACGTCAATGCTGATAACACAGTAGGACAGCCTAGTAGGGCAAATGCCGATCCTATTTCCGACCCTAGTGGAATAGGATAGATCAATTTTACTTTAATTCTATATTTAGAATTAAGGGCTGTATGGATTTATTGTTTTTAAATATTATTATACTACTTTTTTTCCTCCAGTATTATTTATTATTATCTATAATATATTACTGGTTTTTATTTTTTTTAGTATCATTTTTTTTTTTTTTCATTATGTGTTTTTTTATGATTCATGTATTTTAATATTTAAATTCAATAAAGTTGACGTACAAATTGTGTGCCATAAAAAAAAAAAAAAAAAAAAAAAAAATTATAAATTATTATCTATAATGTTTATTCTTGAAAATTTTCATTAATTATTAAAGATTAATCAATTAATCATTGGGTATTTCTATGGACTTGGACTAAAATCTTAATGATATCAAATTATATATAGATTACTATTTATAGATATTTTTTTTTTTTCTGTTATTTTGTATTGGAGAGGTGTAAAATCTTTAAAAGTAAATATATATAGAGAAAATCTTTATATATATAATATAATAAAATCAAATTATTAATATTGGTTTTAAATAAACACTATAATGCTATTTTATTTTTTTTCATTATATTTTATTTTATTTCATTATATTTTATTTTATTTTATTTTTTTATTATATTATATTTTATTTTATTTTATTCATTATATATTATTTTATTTTATTTTATTTTTTTTTTATAAAAAATTTTTAGTAAAAGTGAATTTCTATTTTTTTTATTACTATTACTATTAATTATTTTTCTTTATTTTATTGTTATTTTTTTATTTTATTCATTTTTTTTTTCATTTTCATTTTCATTTTCATTTTTCATTATTTATATTTTTATTTTTCTTAACTTCTTAATTTCTTCATATGTTATTTTTTTTTCTTTTTTTATAATTCATTATTTATATTATACATATTTTTTAATTTTTAGTTTTCTTAAAATTTCTTATTTTTTTTTTTTAATTCATTAATTTATAAGTTTTTTTTTTTTTTTAATTTTTTTTAACTCATTAAAGAATATGGAGGAGGTTCATTAATGCTATTACTATGATTATAAGTATTAGTATTAGTATTATTAATATTTTTAACAGAATGATTATAATTATTATTTGAAGCCATAACTGGATGAGTTAAATTGGGTGTATTAGAATAAGAGCTTATTTGTGTAGTATTAACTAATGTAGAAACGTCACAAGATTGATGATTAAAAGTATCAATAGCATTACTATTATTATTAATAACATTATTATTATTATTAATAGCATTACTATTATTATTAATAACATTATTATTATTATTGTTAATGTTATTATTATTAATATTACTGTTATTATTATTAATATTAATATTATTATCATTAATATTAATATTATTATCATTATTATCATTATTATTATTATCATTATTATTATTATTATTAATAGTTGGAATAGTTCCATCAACATGTCTTTCATAAATAATAACATCTGCTTTTTTATTTGTACTTTTACTCTTTTTGTATTTTATAAAAAGAACAGCAGTAATGAGAGCTAAACCAATGACAGCTAAAGTTATACCAACTTTTATATAAATTGAATTATTAGGATTAGAATTAGAATTAGCATTAGGATTAGCATTGGAATTATAATTTGAACTAGAATCAGTATTGGAACTAGGTATTTTTTTATTTCCGTTTTGATATATAGATTCATTTGTTAATGGGGTAGTATTGACAACAGTAGTATTAGTTACATCGGGGATAGTATTAATTATACATGATTTATATTTTAATTTTGCTTGTGCATCAGTAATAGGTTCTGCCCCATCAGTTATAAAAAGATTTTTACAAGAACCTGGTTCATAACAGTTAACATTTACATTAATTATATAGCACTCTTCTATAGAATTTAGTGTTGATGATCTATTAATTGATAAGTTTAAGTCTACATTATTATTTAAATTACTTATATATGTATATATAACAAAATGATAAAATTTAAAAAAAAAATAATATTAGTAATAGTAATAATAATAATAATAATAATAATAATAATAATAATAATAATAATAATAATAATAATAATAATAATAATAATAATAATAATAATAATAATAATAATAATAATAATAATAATAATAATAATAATAATAATAATAATAATAATAATAATAATAATAATAATAATAATAATAATAATAATAATAATAATAATAATAATAATAATAATAATAATAATAATAATAATAATAATAATAATAATAATAATAATAATAATAATAATAATAATAATATAATAATAATAATAATAATAATAATAATAATAATAATAATAATAATAATAATATATAAAAAATATTTACAGTTCTTTTAAATTAGGTAAGCGATTAAAAAAATTATTTGGTAAAACTTTTATATTATTGTCAGTAAGTTCTCTATAATATTAATAAATATAATGATTTTAATTTAATATTATAAAAATTAAGAAATATTTTTTTATTGATATATAAAATATAAAAGAAAAATAATAAAATTACAAGGTTTCAAGAGTACTACTTCCAAGTATAGTCTCAGGAATATTCTCCATACCACATCTTGTTAATCTCCTATTTAAATATATAGAAAGTAAAGTAAATAATAATAATAATAATAATAAAAATAATAATAATAATAATAATAATAATAATAAAAATAATAATAATAATAATAATAATAATAATAATAATAATAATATATAAAAAATATTTACAGTTCTTTTAAATTAGGTAAGCGATTAAAAAAATTATTTGGTAAAACTTTTATATTATTGTCAGTAAGTTCTCTATAATATTAATAAATATAATGATTTTAATTTAATATTATAAAAATTAAGAAATATTTTTTTATTGATATATAAAATATAAAAGAAAAATAATAAAATTACAAGGTTTCAAGAGTACTACTTCCAAGTATAGTCTCAGGAATATTCTCCATACCACATCTTGTTAATCTCCTATTTAAATATATAGAAAGTAAAGTAAATAATAATAATAATAATAATAAAAATAATAATAATAATAATAATAATAATAAAAATAATAATAATAATAATAATAATAATAATAATAATAATAATAATAATAATAATAATAATAATAATAATAATAATAATAATAATAATAATAATAATAATAATAATAATAATAATAATAATAATAATAATAATAATAATAATAATAATAATAATAATAATAATAATAAAAACAAAAATAAAAATAAAAACTTTTTACTTTTTTATATAGTATATTAATATAAAACTACATACAATACTTTTATTCTTCCAAGAGGTGGAAAATAAAAAAAATTAAATTGTGCATCAACAAATTCACCTTTTCTATTATAAATATAAATATAAATATAAATAAAAAGGTTATATATAATGTCATTATTTGATTTTATGCTTTATGATTATAAGATTAATTTAGAATAATACATTACAAAAGCAGTTATATAGTTTTCATTGTCACAAATAACCATAGGATCTGAAGTACAGCAATTTCTATCCAAAGGTGTTTTGAGAAAATTATATAAATTAACACAATCCTCTGGATAAGACTGAGAAAGTGACTGAGAGAATACAACTATTAAATTAATTAGTAATAAAATTAATTTAAAAGCTTCCATTTTTTTGTAATTTATAACAGCAATAGCAATAGACTTTAATATTATAAATTAACAAATATAAAATAAAAAAGATAAAAATTTTAATAAAATTTATATATAATTATTTATATTATATATATAATATAAATACTTACATTGATGTTATTATAATCTTTTATATTTTATAAAAGATAAAATTACGAAGTTAATGATAATAAACACTTTATGATTAAGTAAAATTTTGAAAAAAGAAAACTTTATATTATTATAATTTCAAGTTTTTTTTTATAATTAAAATTTATTTTTCAAATAATTTTACACAGCCTCATTACCAAATACTTTTATTAATTGTTAATTTTTTTCAAAACTTTTAATGAGTAAATAAAAGATAGAAACAACCAAGTAAAAATTAATAATTATAATATTGTTTACTCAGCCACTATTACTAAGATAAAAATGATATACAATAATTAATTCATAATCAAATAATCAATTAATATAATTTTATTTTAAGTATCACAAAAATTTTATTGATATTTTGTAATACCTAAAAATGGAATAGTTCAAGTTTATCTTTTTTATACATTTTGATATATCAATTAGTTTTAGTATATTTCAATATATTGTAATATATTTGTATTTATTTAATAGTATTTTTATTTATTTTATTAATCTATTAAAAATCCTTTTCAATTCACTTATATTATGATTTATGAAACAATTTAATAATGATATAATGTTGAATTTTGGACATTAAATGGTCTTTTTTAATACTATATATAATGGTTTAGAAGTGCCATTATTATTTTTTTTTTTTTTGTTTTTTTTTTTTTTTTTTTTTATTTTATTTGAAAGAATTAAAAAAATGTATATAATATATATATAATAAAATAATTATAATAAGAGTAAAACTAATGATAAAAAAGCAAACAAAACAAAACAAAACAAAACAAAACAAAACAAAAAAATTGTAGAAATTCCTTCTCATAGAAAAAATATATTGATTTACTTTTAAAAATTTTATTTTTCAACAGTAGATTATTTATAATTTTTTAAAGTTTCACAAAAAAAAACTTTTTTTAAATTTTGTATTACATAAAAAAAATTTTTTTTTTCATTGTTAATAAAAAACAAAATTGTGTAGTTTCGTTTTGTAATTTTATTATTATTTTATTTTATTTTATTTTATTTTTTTTTTTTTTTTTTTATTTATTTTTTTTACTGTGTATGTTAATTTATAATTAAAATATAAAAAAAATATTGAAAAAATAAAAAAAGCACTATTATAAATATTATTCTTTCTTATTTTTTTCTTTCCTTTTCTTCTTTATTTTTATTATTTAAGTAAAAGAAAAATATAAGTCAAGAAATTTAACTTTTATTATTTTTCTTCATTTTTTTTTATTATTATTTTTTTTGTTCATTTCTTGTTTTTGAATTAAATAACTTTTCTCTAATTTAATTTATATATTATTAGTTTAATTACAGTGGTTATTATTAATGTTCATCATTGAAGAAACAATAAAATCGTATAAATTTCAGCGAAATTTTCTCTAATATAATTTATATATTGTTAATTTAATTACAGCAGTAGTCATTATTAGTCTTGGTGTTCATAATTAAAGAAACAATATGACCGTATTCAGCGAAAATAAGAATCAAAACCATAGAAACGTATAACTTGGCTTGTTAATTTTTTATTAATTCATTTTTTATATAATAATATTATAATATTATTTTATTATTATTTAAATACATTTATTTTCTTACTTTTTTTTTTTTTAAGAATGAATTAAAAATTTTTTTCTTGCTCTTTTTATTCTTCTTCTTCTTCTTCTTCTTATTATTTATTATTGTTCATTATTTATTATTATTATTATTATTATTTTTTATTTTTTATTTTTTTTTTAAATTTTTAAATTTTTAATTTTTTTTTTTTTTTTTTTTTTTTTTTTTTTTTTTTTTTTTAATTTTAGTTATATATATCTTTTTAACTTATGGGCAGTATGGAGGAGGTTCATTAATGGTATTATTATTATTATTGTTGTTGTTGTTATAAATACTTTTAACAGAATGTCCGTTATTATTAGATGTCATAACTGGAGGATTCAAAATAGGTGATTTAGAATCATAATTTGAGTTTATTTGTGAAGCATTAACCATTGTAGAAATATCTGAATAAGGATTATTAATATTAATATCACTATTATTAATATTATTATAGATATTATTATTATTATTATTATTAATATTATTATTAATATTAATATTATTATTATTATTATTATTATTGTTTGTATTAATATTTTTAATAATTTCATTAACATTATGTCTTTCATAAATTATTACATCTGTTTTATTATTATTTTTTTTATTGTATATAATAATAAAACCAATAATAATAATAATTATACCAATAATAATTAAAGCTATAATAATTATATTAGAATTGGGTTTAATTTCATTATTTTTATTGGTATCAGTAGAATTATTAGTAATATTATTGATATTATTATTCATACATGATTTGAATCTTGTTTTTGCTTCATCATTGCTAATAAAATTGTTTTCGTCGTTTATATAAATTTTTTCACAAGAACCTGGTTCATAACATAAAATATTTAAATTTACTAAATAACAATCTTTAATCGTATTTTGAGATGGTGATCTATTAAAAGCTACACTTAATTCTGAATTGTTATTTATAGAGCTTTAATATATATATGAAAATAACAATTAAATTTTAAATAATTATATAGTATAGAAAGTTATAAATAAATAAATAAATAGATAAATAAATAGATAAATATAAATATATATATATATAACAATGGTGGTAATTGTAATGATAATAATAATAATAATAATAATAATAATAAATAATAATAATATAACAAATAGTAATATATATATCAAATTATATATGAACAATTAATATCTTACATTGTTTTTAAATTTGGTAAGTTATATAAATTTTCAGGAAGGGTTTTAAATTTATTGCTATTCAAAGCTCTATTTAATAAAAATTAAAATGTAAATATTAAAAAGTTAGATTAATTATTACACTATTTTCTTTTTTATTTAACTACACATACAAATATTCTAAATTGTTTAATTCGTTATTAAAAGAAGGTAAATCTTCAAGATAATTATTACTCATGCATCTATTTTTTTAATAATAAATTATATAATATAAAAATATTAATATATTAACAACAGTAATAATAATAATAATAATAATAATAATAATAATAATAATAATAATAATAATAATAATATTAATAATAATAATAATAATAATAATAATAATAATAATAATAATATTAATATTAATATTAATAATAATAATAGTAATAATAATAATAATAATAATAATATTAATAATAATAATAATAATAATAATAATAATAATAATAATAATAATAATAATAATAATAATAATAATAATAATAATAATAATAATAATAATAATATAGAATTTGAATTAATAACAACGATAATAATAATAAGATAATAATATTAATAAATAATAAGATAAGATAGTAATAATAATAATAATAATAATAATAGAAAGTATATACAGAGTTTTTAAATTAGGTAAACGTTGAAAAAAATTATTCGGTAAAAATTTTATGTTATTGTCATTAAGGATTCTATTTTATTATATTATAATATATAATGGTTTTAATTAAATGTTATGTTATAATTTAATTATTTATATATATTATTATATTGATATATGTAATGTAATAAAATTACAAGGATTCTAGACTAGAAGAAAGCAACAATCCCTCTGGTACAGTTTCAAGACCTTTTTCAGTAACACTCCTATTTAATTATATAACCAATTATTTAATATAAAAACATATTTTATAATTTTTATTAAAAAAAAAAAAAAAGGCAATTTAATATGAAAAAACAAAGAAATTAAAATATTATTTTTCTAATATGGATATAATTACATACAATGATTTTATTCTTGGTAAATTTGGATAAATATAAAAATCATATTTATCTTTATCAAGATTTCCTGCACTGATTATATATATAATACATAATATATAATATATAATGTTTGAATGATTTATTATATTATATTTATTTTTACATTTTAATTTACATTGAAATATTATAGTATGTAATTATATATATATATTATTTACATATTCCAAGTGGTAATATATCCTTCATTATCACAATCAATTATAGCATCTAAACAACAATTATGGTCTAAAGGGACATTATAAAAATTATATACTTTAACGCAATCTTCTGAATATATTTGAGAATTTACCAATATTATGTTAATGATTATCAGTAAAAACACATTAAAAGTATTCATTGTTTATTATAACAATAATTTACTGCAATTATTTATAGCAAATTAAAAGCAAAAAACAAGCAAAAAACAATAATATTATTATTTTTTTTTTTTTTTTTTAAAGTATTACAGCAAAACAATTAATAATATTTAAAATATTTTAATGTTTGCTTTTTTTTAACCACTAATTAAATAGTAGTAGGTATCACAAAAAAAAAAAAAAAAATAAAAATAAGAAAAAATAATTTTTATAAAATAAAATATATAATATATAAATATTTAAATACAATTTAAATAAACAAAATATTTAAAGCATGAAAATTAATTAAATTTTTATTATTAAGGATTAAATCATTAATTAATAATTAATATATTTTTTGTGATAAATTCTAGACCTTTCTATTTTCCTATTTATAATAATTTATATTGATTATTATAAAATAAATATAAAAAATATATATAAAAAAAAAAATAAATTTAGCTACTAATTTTAAACAAATCTTTTTTTAATTTTGTAATAATAATAATAATAATAATAATAATAATAATAATAATAATAAATAATAATAATAATAATAATAATAATAATAATAATAATAATAATAATAATAATAATAATAATAATAATAATAATAATAATAATAATAATAATAATAATAATAATAGTAATAAATAATAATAGTAATAAATAATAATAATAATAATAATAATAATAATAATAATAATAATAATTAGTTTTCATTAAGTAAGAATTTCGGTTTTAATAACTTTTAGTTAATAGTTATAACATAATAATAAGTAATATTGTTATAAAGTAAATAATTAAATTAAAACAATCATTATTAAAGTAAATATTTTAATAATAATATAGTTAATAATTTAAATATCAATCATATTTTTTAGTTAATTATTATAATAACAATGATAATTATTAATAATAAATATATTAGAAAATTAAATATTGTTTAATTACTAAAATATATATTTTTTAATGATTAATATTAAACTCTCAATATAAAAGAAAAAAAAAGAAAAAAGATATAAAAATAAAATAAAATAAAATAAAATAAAAAAAAATAAAATAAAATAAAAAAAAATTAATAATAAATTAGATATATAATTTATATATAATTTTTCTAAGAAATATAATTATATAATATATTTCATTTAAAGTTAATATTTAATATATATAATATATAATATATATATAGATAGTAATAATTACATATATATTTAATAACTATCATTTAGTTATACAGTATTATTTTATTTATTATTTAATATTTTTTTTTGACAATTTTTTTTAATATTTTAGACACTGCATTATAAAAGGACATATTAAATGTTAAAAAAATAAATTATTAATGAATGTTTTTTTTTTGTGGATGTATATCTTTCATATTTCTTTACTATGACTTTCCATTTATATTTTTTTATTATTTTATTTTATTTTATTTTATTTTATTTTATTTTATTTTATTTTGTTTTGTTTTATAAAATAGTAGGATATATAACTTTATATATATGTATATTAATTTTAAAAATGAAGATAAATTAATAAACATTTTAAAACAATAACCATCCAAAAATTAAGAAAAATATTTTTTATTTTACATAATTAGATTATATTTATCTATAATTATTTATTATAAAATTTAACTATTAACTACATATCATTAATTTATTTAATAAAAAACATTAAAATTACTATTAATGAAATATTAATACGAATATAATATTTTATTATTTTTCTTTATCTATTATTTTTTTAATATATAATTTTTTTTATGATATTTAATAATAATAATAAATAATAATAATACTAATAAAACAACAACAACAACAACAATAACAATAATAATAACAACAACAAATTAATTATGTTATTTGTATGTAAAACCAATAAAAAATTGAAATGGTATATTATTTATTAATGTTAGAATTATTAAAACTACGAAATTACAAAGATGTTTAATATATTATTTTAGATTTATGAATAAAACAAGTTAATTAATAATTAATAATTAATAGTAAAAAAACAACAGAATATTCCAAATTTTAATAATAAATAAAAGAGAAACTTTATATAATTTAATATAAAATTTTAATAATTAAAGAAAAAAAAAATTAAGGAAAAAAAATATATTAAAAACAAAGTACATATTAAAAATAATTATTTAAATAATACAATATCTAATAATAGTAATTAATATAATTAATTATAGTATGGATAAATGATATTATGAACTATTATGGATTAAAAATTCAACCTCTTTAATATATATACATATATATATGATTTAACTATATAGAATTACTATATTATTATTTATATATATTAAAATAATAATTTTTTATATATTTATTTATTTATTTATTTAATATTTAATTTTTATTTAATAGTTTTATAATATTATTAATAACGGATATTTTTTATTTCAAATAATATATTAATTAATAATAATAATTTTAATATAAAATATTAAAAAACCATGAAAGTAACATTATTTGTTAAGTTTAGTTTTAGTTATATTAAAAACAAATATTTAAGTTTATGATGTATTATGAAACAAATAATTCATTTTTATATTAATTAAAATTTATGATAATGATATGAAACCATAAAATATTAAATATTATTAAATAAGGTTTATGATAATATGATAATATATTTAATAAGGTTTATGATATTAATATATTTTTTTAAAAATATTAATTTAATTATATGATAAAACACCTTTTTTTTTAATTAAAGTGTCTATCTTTTTTTTTTTTATTTTATAAAATGTTCAATAATTATTATTTTTATTATAACAAAAATTTTAATTAAATAATAAATAAATAATAGCAATTTTTTTTTTTTTTTTTTTGGATTGTATCCTATAATCATTATTTAAAAAATTATGAGTAATCTTTTATCAATTCAATGTTTATAGTAAATTTTATATAAAAATAAAACGTGTCTCTATTGAATATAGATAAGAATTATTGACATTGGAATATTATTATTGATAACCAAAGATTGAAAATAATATTAAAAATTAAAACATTTTTGTTAATTTCATTGGTAATTTTTTTTGAGAATATAAATATGATAGGGTTAAAATATAATTTTGAAAAAATTATTTACCATATGATAATTAATAAAATATCCATATTATATATATATGTACATATGCATATATATATATAAAAGAGATAATACGTTTCAAAAAATAATAAAGTAAAATATATTAAGATTTTCAATTATTATTATGCCAAATTATTAAATTAAATATATCTAAATAATTATAATTTAAGAATGTTTTTTTTTTTTTTGTTTCTTTTTTTAATTAACTTTTTTTATTATTATTACTTTTATTTTTAATATCCTATTTTGTTTACATGTTTTATATTTAAATTGTCTTTAGTTAAATGTATATATGGCGTATCTACTAATTAAATAAAATGACGTTTTAGAATAAAAATATTATTTTATTGGATTAAAGGGAATATTTTTATAATGTTAAAAAATATAAAAATTGTTACAAAATTTTATAATAAAGTTTTGAAAATCTAAACTAAATTTGTGTCAAAATGCTAATATTTTTTTTTTTTTTTTTAATATTTATTATACTTTTTTTATTTTTTTATTCTAATTAAGCTTTTGAAATAATATATTAATTATAAAATATATAATTTTAAATTATCTTTTATTAATAATAAAAGACACACATGTAATAAAAATTATAATAAAGAAAAAAATATAAAAAAGAGAAATTTTTCCTTTTAAAAAAAATTATCTACAATATTAACATTATACAACACCAGCTAGCCTGTGTGAATATAATAGTAATAATAATAATAATAAAAAAGATTATTAAAAAAAATTAAATTCTTGAGGAATTTTTTTTTTATTTTTTTTTATGAATAAATAAATAAATAAAAATAAATATAAAATTTTATCAATTAATAAAATAAAATTCCATTTAATAAATCGTAAAGAAAAAAGTAAAAAAAAAAAGAAAAGAAAAAAATGAAATCTGCTATTTTAGGATCAGTTTTAATATTAATTGCTAGTATAGTCAAAGCTGAAAATCCATATCTTATTTGTGGTAATACAGATTATACATGTAAGCAAGAACAAGCAAGTTTATGTCAACAAAAAGCAAATGCCTGTTGGCAATCATCAGAACAACAAGGATGTCAAGAATTAAATAATTATTGTAATGAAATTTGGTCTTATACTGGTAGTCCTGTTACTGTAACTAAAACTTCAGTTGTTACTACAAATTCTAAAACTATTCCAAGTAGTTCTAAGACTATTCCAAGTAGTTCTAAAACTATTCCAAGTAGTTCTAAAACTATTCCAAGTAGTTCTAAAACTATTCCATACAGTTCTAAAGTAATTTCAACTACTTCAAGTTCAGCTCCAAGTTACTCCAAGACTATTCCAAATAGTTCTAAGACTATTCCATATAGTTCTAAGGTTATCTCAACTTCAAGTTCAGCTTCAAGTTACTCCAAGACTATTCCAAATAGTTCCAAGACTATTCCATACAGTTCTAAAGTAATTTCAACTACTTCAAGTTCAGCTCCAAGTTACTCCAAGACTATTCCAAATAGTTCCAAGACTATTCCATACAGTTCTAAAGTAATTTCAACTACTTCAAGTTCAGCTCCAAGTTACTCCAAGACTATTCCAAATAGTTCTAAGACTATTCCATATAGTTCTAAGGTTATCTCAACTTCAAGTCCAGCTCCAAGCTACTCCAAAACTATTCCAAATAGCTCTAAGACTATTCCATACAGTTCTAAAGTAATTTCAACTACTTCATACTCAGCTCCAAGTAGTTCTAAAACTATTCCATATAGTTCCAAGACTATTCCAAGTAGTTCTAAGACTATTCCAAGTAGTTCTAAAACTATTCCAAGTAGTTCTAAAACTATTCCAAATAGCTCTAAGACTATTCCATACAGTTCTAAAGTAATCTCAACTACTTCAAGTTCAGCTCCAAGTAGTTCTAAAACTATTCCATATAGTTCTAAGACTATTCCAAATAGTTCTAAGACTATTCCATACAGTTCTAAAGTAATCTCAACTACTTCATACTCAGCTCCAAGTAGTTCAAAAACTATTCCAAGTAGTTCAAAAACTATTTCAACTACCAGAAAAACTACTACTACTACTGTTGTTGTTCAACCAACCAATTCCAACGTTGATTACTTAAGTTGTGATTCTAATGATTGGTCATGTAAGTCTGAAATGAGTAATAAATGTTATGCTGAAGTTGCAGATTGTTGGTCTAGATCAAATTCTTCAGATTGTAATTCTATTCAATCTATTTGTCAAAAAATCTGGGCTTAGAAAAAAAAAAAAGAATAAAAAAATTTTTTTTTTAAATATCAATAATAGTAATACTTTTTTTAAATTAATTATCTTTAAACCTCCTTTTTTTATTAGAAAATTGAAAAATAATAAAGAAGATAATTAAAATAACGATTTATAACATTTGATTCTTTAAGAATTTAATTTACTAAATTTTTTTAAATTTTTTTTAATATGTATTATTTTAATAATGATATATAAAGAAATCTATATATATTCTAATATTAAATATATCATTTTTTTTAAAAAAAAAGAAAAAATAATTGATTAAATAATTATTAATATATTTTTTTTAGAATTAAAATAAAAGATGATATAAACCATTTAATTATTTCTATATTTTATAAATAAAAGAAATAATAAAAATATTTTTAAAAAAATATTTTTAAAAAATGTTATAAATAATAAAATATAAAAGAATAATAATATTTTTTTATAAATATATCAAAAGAAATTTTTTTTTTAAAAAAAAAAAGATTTCTTTTGTCAACAAATTATTTAAATATTATATTATTATGATAAAAAAGAAAATCATTTATATTTAAGGCTAATATACGTTGATCGTATAAAAGCATAAATATAAATGACATATTTTTTTTATTATAAATATATATATTTAAAAATAATAATCTAATATGAAACGAATGATTCAATTTTTTATCTAATATATTATATATAATAATCAAATAAACAAATATATATAAAAGATAACAAACAATATAAAAATTTAAATAGAACAAAATTTCACCAATAATAATAAAAGATTAAAAATAAAAATAAAATGAAATTAAATAGTAAAATATTATAAATAAAAATAAAAATAAAAATAAAAAAATAAAATATTAAAAATAAATAGGATTAAATGAATAAAATTAAAATATAAGTATAAATATGTATAAAAGAAAATTAGGATTAAATAAAATAAAACTAAATAAAAAAAAGCTAACAAATAAAAATATATGTATATATAAATTAAGAGTTTTATATATAAATATAAATATATATAAATGTGGTTTAAAATATTACATATATATATAACAATTGTTCAAAAAATAAAAGTTATATATATATAATTTTTTATAAACTTTCATAAAAACTGTTTTTAAAAATACAAAATAAATATATATATTTATTATATAATATTATTATTATATAATTTCCTAGTTATTTGATTAGGTTAGATTAGGTATATTTTATTATTATAAAATTTTTTTTGATCATGACCGATTGTTGTAACTAATTTTAATTCTAATCTACTATATTATATTTTATCTTGTTTATTTATTTATTTTTTATTTAAATAATTTATTCATAAATATTTATAACATATATATCTATTTTCTATTAACTATTATATATTAAATCTTTATTTATATATTTTGTTTAATTTATTAAAAAAAAAAACTTGCCTTAATTTATGATGTACTTATAATCGATAAATATACTTTTTTTATAAAAAAAGTGGATACTTTATATTGAAAAGTCAATTTGAAATTGAAATTAAAATAAAAAAAAAGATGAATCATTATTATATAATTATTTTAATACTTCTATACTACAATATATATATATAATTTAATATATAATTTTTTTTTCAATTATATTTATTAGTATATATTTTTATTACTTTTTTTTTTTTTAATAAAAATATTTTTATTCTATTTAAATAAATTAATATTGATCAGCAATTTTAAAAAGTCAACAAGATGAATTAACTTTATATATATTATTAGAATTATATTTATATCCTATTGATATATTGATATATTAGGAAAGAAAAGATAATTTGAAAAAAGATATCTTGTAAATAAAATTTTTATGTTTATTTCCATTTAATTTAAAAACTTGTAAAAATAGCATGTAAAAATAGCATGTAATAAAATAAATAAATGAATAAATGAATAAATAGATAAATAGATAAATAGATAAATAAATATAAAATATATATATTTATATATTTTGCATGCTATTTTATATATATTTTATTTATTTCATTTATTTTATATATTATATAATAATAAATCATAAAAAGTCATGTAGTTACATAATAATATTAATGTAACTAATCGTTTTTTATTTTCTTTTTTGTATTTTTTATTTTAATATACTATAATATCTATAATATATATAAATTAACTTTAAATATATATAATATATATAATTATGTGTAATAATGTATTCATAATTGTTACATTTATGATCGTCTTCCTTAATATATTAAATATTTTATAAAAAGATATGAAATATTTAAATATTTAAATTAAAAAATAAAATACATTGTTATTCTATTCTATTCTATTCTATTATTTTATGTTTTTTTTTTAAAATTTATATTAATTAATTAATTAATTAATTATCTATTATTTTATTATTATAAATTTTATATTTATTAATTATATTATATTCAATTGGGAAAATTCTGGAAAAAAAAGATACATAAAGTGAAATACATGAAAATACATGAAATTATTAATTATATATATTTTTAATATGCTATATATATATATATATTCAATATTAATAATATTATTAATATATATTATATATTAATAGCATAATTATGGATAAAAAATATTTATATGATAACAGTTTTTTTTAAAAAAAAAAAAAAAAAAATAAAAAGTAAAAACAATATTAATTTTTGTTTTCTATTATTATTATCATCATTATTATCATTATTATTATTAATTGATTTATTATATTTTACCAATAGATATTTTTATTTTTTTTATTTTAATTAATCCTTTAAAATGAGTATTTTTTTTTCTTTTTTTCATAGTGGTAAAAATTTTAAATAATAATAATATTATTATTATTATTAATATTAATCTTTTTTTTTTTTTTATATTTTTTTTTGTATTGTTTATTTATCTTAATTTGTTTTTTAATAATATTGTTTAATTAAATTTTTTTTTTATTTTTTATTTCAATTTAAACTTTTTATTAAATTTTTTTTATGAAAATATATAGTATATAAAATATTATCATTCATTTAATTTAAAAAATATATAAATTAAAGTTTATGATAATGATATGATATGAAACAATCAATATTAAAATCATATTAATTAAAATTTATGACTATGATGGGAAACCCTATAATTAATAAAATTATTTATTAAAGTTTATGATAATACTAAAATATATTCATTAAAGTTTATGATATTAATATAAAATATATTAAAAAGATATTAATTAAAATTTTTGATGACATGCCATTTATATTTTATTTTTTTTGTATAGAGTTAAAAACATATTTTATATAATTATGGATAGTACTTTTTTTTTAAAATTTTAAATTTTATTATTTAAATTCTATATAGTATTATCTTTTTTATTTTTTATTTTTTATATTTATTTATAAAGCACAAAATTTTATTTGTTTATTATTTTTATTAATTTATATTATTTTATTTAATATTGTATTCTATACTTTTGTATATTTTTTTTGAACAATTTTTTTTAATAATATTTTTATATTATTTTATATTTATATATCATTTTTGTGTTATTTTTTTTTTCCATTTTCAATATATTCATTTTTAAAAATAAATTTATTCATCTTATATATTTTTTTATATATTTTATATATTTCTTAATATATTTTCTATATATTCTATATTTTCTATATATTCTATATATTCTATATGTAAACTTTTTTTTTATTTATCAATTAAATATATAAATTTTAATTTTAATTTATTATTAAAACTATTATTCCTTTTTATTTTTACTTAACTTTAATTAATTATATATTATAGAAAGAAATAACATTTATATATAAGTATTTTTCTATAATTTATTAACATTGTAATTAATAATAATAATAATAATAATAATAATAAAAATAAAACTAATTTATAAAATAAAATAATAAAAAATATTATTATTTATAATTTTCTTTTATAAATTAGTTTTATAATTTAAAAAATAAAACAAATAAAGTTTCAATTATTATTATTTTTTATAATGTTTATTATGCTAATTTAATTATTATAATATTTATTTTTAATTATTAAATGTGTCATGAAAATAAAGATTTCATTTTCTTTAAAGTTTTGTTTCTTTTTTTTTTTTATTTTTTATTTTTCATATTTTATTTTCATATTTTATTTTGTTGTTATTTTTTATTATTTTATTATTTATTATTTTATTATTTTATTAATCTATAATGTTTTAATTGCCATTTTTTCCATATTTTATTTATACATGATGCATTTTATTATTATTATCATTATAAATTATTATTATTGTAAATGCTTTTTTAATGTATTTCAATATATAACAAAATTATTTTATCATTTATCATTTATCTAATTATGGCAATAAAAAAAATTTTTTTTTTTCATTTTTTCCTTTTTCTAAATATTGTAATTATATTTGATAATTTAATTATAAAATAATAATAATTAAAGTTTTACATAATGAAGCATAATTTTTGTGTAACAAAGTAAAATTATTATAATTAATTAACTTTAATTTTAAATTAATAATCAAAGAAAAAATAAAAAATAAAAAAATAAGAAAATAAAAAAATAAAAAATAAAAAAAAATAATAAAAGAATAAAAAGAAAAAATAATAATTAAATATTCTTATATTTATATATATATTTATTAATATATTTAATTTAATTTAGTTATTAGTTATTATAAATAATATAATATTAAATTAATATATTAAAAGTTATATAGTATTAGTTCTTTTATAATAAAAATAATAAAATAAAAAATTTAATAATTAATGTAATAAAAAAATAAGAGTACTAATTAAATGTAATAATATGTTAATTTATGTAATTAATCAATTAATCTATTAATTAATAATATTCAGAAAAAAAAATTGATATAAAAGGAATAATAATTTCTTTTTTTATTTTTTTTTTCAATAAATTTAAAATATTTTTATCATAAAATTAAAATTAAAAAAATTTTTTTTTTGAATATTTATTCATTAAAAAACACATCAGCTAGTCTGTGTGATATAATAAATAAATAAAGAAAAAAAAAATTTAAAAAAGGGAAAAAAAAATTAAATTCTTGAGGAATTGTTTTTTACAAAAAAAAACGTAAAAAAATATATATATTTATTATTGTGTATATATAAATAAAATATTATTAAATCAAATTATAATAAAATAAAAAAGTAAATAAAGTTAATAAATAATTAAATAAAAAAAAAATTATAAGAAAATGAAATCTATTATATTTGGATCTGCTTTATTATTAATTACTGGATTAGCTAAAGCTTCTAATCCATATCTTGTTTGTGGTAGTGATGATACTCAATGTAAACAACAACAAGCAAGTTTATGTCAACAAGAAGCTAATAATTGTTGGCAACAACCATGGAGTGAATCAGTTCAACAACAATGTATTGAAATAGGTAATAATTGTAATGAAATTTGGACTTATTCTGGTGAACCAGTTACTGCAGGAACTACAACTATTTCAAGTACTAAGACTGTTCCAATTACTACAAAGACTGTTCCAACTACTTCTGCTTCTAAGACAATCCCAACTAGCTCTTACTCTAAGACTATTCCAACTAGTTCTTACTCTAAGACAATCCCAACTAGCTCTTACTCTAAGACAGTTCCAACTAGCTCTTACTCTAAGACTGTTCCAACTACCTCTGCCTCTAAGACAATCCCAACTAGCTCTTACTCTAAGACAATCCCAACTAGCTCTTACTCTAAGACTGTTCCAACTACCTCTGCTTCTAAGACTATTCCAACTAGCTCTTACTCTAAGACAGTTCCAACTAGCTCTTACTCTAAGACTATTCCAACTACCTCTGCTTCTAAGACAATCCCAACTAGCTCTTACTCTAAGACTATTCCAACTAGCTCTTACTCTAAGACAGTTCCAACTACTTCTGCCTCTAAGACAGTTCCAACCAGCTCTTACTCTAAGACTGTCCCAACCAGCTCTTACTCTAAGACTATTCCAACTACCTCTGCTTCTAAGACAATCCCAACTAGCTCTTACTCTAAGACAGTTCCAACTAGCTCTTATTCTAAGACTGTTCCAACTACTTCTGCTTCTAAGACAATCCCAACTAGCTCTTACTCTAAGACTGTCCCAACCAGCTCTTACTCTAAGACTATTCCAACTACCTCTGCTTCTAAGACAATCCCAACTAGCTCTTACTCTAAGACAGTTCCAACTAGCTCTTATTCTAAGACTGTTCCAACTACTTCTGCTTCTAAGACAATCCCAACTAGCTCTTACTCTAAGACAGTTCCAACTAGTTCTTACTCTAAGACAGTTCCAACTACTTCTGCTTCTAAGACAATCCCAACTAGCTCTTACTCTAAGACTGTTTCAACTACTTCTGCCTCTAAGACTATTCCAACTAGCTCTTACTCTAAGACTGTTCCAACTAGCTCTTATTCTAAGACTGTTCCAACTACTTCTGCCTCTAAGACTATTCCAACTAGCTCTTACTCTAAGACTGTTCCAACTAGTTCTTACTCTAAGACTGTTCCAACTACATCTGCCTCTAAGACTATTCCAACTAGCTCTTACTCTAAGACTGTTCCAACTAGTTCTTACTCTAAGACTGTTCCAACTACTTCTGCCTCTAAGACTATTCCAACTAGCTCTTACTCTAAGACAGACCCAACTAGCTCTTATTCTAAGACAGTTCCAACTACTTCTGCCTCTAAGACAATCCCAACTAGCTCTTACTCTAAGACTGTTCCAACTAGCTCTTATTCTAAGACTGTTCCAACTACTTCTGCCTCTAAGACTATTCCAACCAGCTCTTACTCTAAGACAGTCCCAACTAGCTCTTACTCTAAGACAGTCCCAACTAGCTCTTACTCTAAGACTATTCCAACTACATCCGCTTCTAAAACCATTCCAACTACATCTGCTTCTAAAACCATTCCAACTACATCTGCCTCCAAAACTATTCCAACTACATCTGCTTCCAAAACTATTCCATCTTCTACCAGAACTACAACAACTAGAACCAGAACAACCACTATTAGTTCACAACCAACTAATTCTGGAATTGATTATTTAAGTTGTTCTCCAGATGACTGGCAATGTAAAACTCAAATGTCTGATTTATGTTATTCCGAAGCTAGAGATTGTTGGTCTAAACAATATTCTGATAATTTAGCTAATGAATGTAATTCTATACAAAGCATTTGTTCAAAGATTTGGGCTTAAGAATAATAATATATAAGGATATATATTTTTTTAATAATATAAATAATTAAATGATTATATAATATTATTTTTATTATTATTTTTTTTCTTACTTCTTTCATATTATATTTCTATAATAAAAAAAAGAAAAATTTAAAAAGAAAAAGGAAAAAAGATAATTAAAAAGATAATTAAAAAAAAATTATTTTTAACATTTTGAAAATTCCTTAAGAATTTAATTCATTAATTTTTATTGTTATTTTTTTTTTTTAAAAAAAAAAAAAAAAAAAGAATATTTTTATTTCTTTCTTTTTTGTTTTTAAATTGAAGAAAGGAAAAAGAAATGTATTTAAAATAAAATTAGTTTTATTGTTATTAAAACTAATAATTAATTTATAAAAAAAAATTCTTTTTTTTTTTTTTTATTATATTTAAAAAAATTGTTTTTTTTTTTAAATCAATATCAAATTTTAAAATGATATTTTTAATTTATTTTAATATTAATTTTATCATTTTAATAAAAAAAAAGAAAGAAAGAAAAAAAAAACAAAAAACAAAAAACAAAAATTAAATAATAAATAGTAATTTTCTTTTTTTATATGTATAATATATATATAAAGATTATTGGAAAAATGATAAATGTATAATAATTAAGAAATTAAAAATTAAAAAAGAAAAATAATTATTTTATAAAAAAAAGCTATTCAAACATTTTTAAAAAATAATAATAATAATTATGAAAAAAAAAAAAAGACTTTCATACACAAAAATGAAAATGAAAATGAAAGTATTATTAATATAAATATATTATTAATATATAAAAAAAAACAAATTATATAGTATTAATAAAAATTAAAATTATATAAATAACAACAAATTAAAAATAAAATGAAAAAAAAAAAAAAAAGAATTAATAAAAAAAATTCTTTTTTTTTTTTTTTATATATATATATTTATTATTTATATTATTTATATATAGTTTAAATAAATAGTTTTTTTTTTCTTTTTGGTTTTATTTTTATTACTTCTTCTATTTATATATATTTTATTTTTTTTTTAAAAAAAAAGAAATTAAATATAAAAATATATATAAATATATATACTTTTTAAATAATTGTATATGATTTTTAAAAAAAAAAAACTATAAAAATCAAATCCAAATTCTTTAAAAAACAAAAAATTAAAAAAAAAAAAACAATTAAAAATTATAGATTGATTAATTATAAAACCAAAAACTAAAAAACTAAAAACTAAAAACTAAAAACTAAAAACTAAATTAAAAATTAAAAAACGAAAAATACACCTTCCTTTTTTTTTTATTATATTATTATTTTATATATATATGAAAATAAAAAAATAAAATAAAAAAAATAAAATAAAAAATAAAATAAAAAATAAAATAAAATAAAATAAAAAAATACAAATTATTAAAATATAAATTAAATTAAATATAAAAAAGAATAAAAATAAGTAAGAAATTATATAGTTTAATAAATTACATAATTAAAAAAAGGATTAAACTAAAAATAAAAAACAATTATATTATGTATAAAAAAATGATTTATTTTTATATATTATATATATTTTTTCATTAAGATATGGTAATAAATAAAAATAACTTGATATTTAACTAGAAGAAAGATAAAATTGTATTTTTTTATATATTTTATATTTTTTACATATGGAGGTATTTTATACTAATATAGCATATAAATTATAACATATAAATTAAATAAAATATAAAAAAAAAAATAAAAATTATTTTTATTATTTAAAATGTTTTTTTTTTTTTTTTTTAAAAAAAAAATTTTTTTATATGGTCACAAAAACATGAACAAAATTTAAAAAAAAAAAAAGATCTACAGAAAATTAAAATAAAAAAAATAATTTAAATAAAAAAATTTGTTCTTAGAATTCTTAATTTTTTTTTTTAATTCTTTTTTCTTTTTTCTTTTTCTTTTTTTAAATAAAAAAAGGGATACAAACAAATTCTTTTTTTTTTTATTTATTTTTAATTAGTTTTAAGAAATTAATTTAAAAAAAAATTATTTAAGAAACTAAATCAATAAATAAATATCAAGTGTTAATTAAATACTTTTTTTATAATCTAATTAAATTTTTTATATTTTTAATATAATTAATAAAAAAAGATCTTCATTTTTTTATTATTTTCATTTTTATTTTTATTTTTGTTTTTGTTTTTGTTTTTGTTTTTGTTTTTGTTTTTTTTTATTATTTCCATTTTTGTTTTTTGTTTTTTATTTTTTATTTTTTATTTATAATAAATAAGAATTATGAAAATATATAAATTGTTGAATATTACTACTAAAAACTATCCGTTTTCTATTTTCTTTAGTATAGGTATTAGATAAAAGATTAGAAATATTATCAATCCTGGAATCTTCTTTCATCAATATTTCACTTATAACTTAAAACTTTCTTTAGAATTAATTACTACTCCATCATCCAATTTTCCTTCAATATTTGTATAACTGATAGTATATAAATCCGCTAATTCCATATATGTTGTAATTTTACTACTAACAAGAATAATAATAAAATAAATAATAATAATAAATATTAATAATTAAAAATGGACAATGTAACAAATAAATAAAAGTATAATATTAATAATTAATGTATAAAAGTAAAAAAAAAAAATAAATAAAAAAATGTAAAATATGGAATTAAAATAATAAATAATATTTAAATTTGAAAAAAATGAAATAAATAATGTAACATAAATAATATGAAAATAACTAATTATTATTAATAAATAAATAAATAAATAAATAAATAAATAAATAAATAATGAATAAATAAATAAATAATGAATAAATAAATAAATTAATAAATAATAAATAAATAAATAAATAAATAAATAAATAATGAATAAATAAATAAATAAATAAATAATGAATAAATAAATAAATAAATAATGAATAAATAAATAAATAATGAATAAATAAATAAATAATAATTTATAATTATAATATATAATAAATAATAATAAATAATTTATAATAATAATAATAATAAAATAGTAATAATTAATTAATAATAATAAGTAAAATAACATAAATTATATAATAATAATAATAATAATAATAATAATAATAATAATAATAATAATAATAATAATAATAATAATAATAATAAATAATAATAATAATAATAATAATAATAATAATAATAATAATAATAATAATAATAATAATAATAATAATAATACATAATTATTTGTAATAATAATAATAATGAATAATGTGAAATAATGTTAAATAAATGCTAAGTAATAATGCTAAGTCATATAAAATAAATAAGTATTAGTAAAATAATAAACAAACTTTTTTTTTTGTTTTTGTTTTTATATTTTATATTTTATATTTTATATTTTATATTTTTTAATTTTTTGTGTCTCTATTTCCTAATTATAAATAATATATAAAAAAATAAATAAAATAAAGTTTACAAAAAAATTTTTTTTTAATTTATGATCTTTTTTTTTTTTAAATAAAATAAAATATAAAATAAAATTTAAAAATTTTATTGGTAGTTGATCCGTATTGTGGATATTGAAAGGAATCATAATAATTTTTTTTTTTTTTTAATAATGAAAAGAAAAAAAAAATCTTTATCTGTGTTAATTTTTTGAATAACCTTCAAAATATAAAATGTTAGTTTTCTATCCTCTTTTTATTTCTTTTTAATTTTTTTTAAATATTTTAAATATTTTAAATATGAATATGAAAATATAGAATATAGAATAGAATAATATTATTTAAAAAGTAAAATAAAACATAATTGAAAATATTATATTATATATATATTTAAAATAGAATAAATAATATATATATATTATATATAATAATAAAAAGTATATTATTATAACATACAAAAAAAAGAAATAAATTAATTATTATAATTAATAATAAAGTAAAAATAAAAAAAATAACTGTTATTATAATATATTCAAAATAAAAAAAATAATACAGAAATAAATATATCTATCAAAAAGTCAAAGAAACAAAAAAAAATAAAAATAAAATAAAAAATATATTTATAATATTATAAGGAATAAAATAAAAGAAAAAAGAAAAAAAAACAGGAAAATAAAAAAACAAAAACAGGAAAATAAAAGAAAAATGAATGAAAAATTTGAAAAAGAAAACCCAACAATGGAAGTAATAATAGTAAAGGATGAAAATAAGGAAAAAAAGGAAATAGAAAATAAAGAAGAAATGGAAGTAGAAAATGAAAGAATATTAAAAGAAAATAAAAATGAAGAAGGAGAAAAGGAAGAAAGGGATGAAAAAAAGGAAGAAAAAAAGGAAGAAAATAAAAATAAAGATAGAATTAATATTAATGAAAAAAAGAAAACTAAACATATAATTATTAAAATAATATTAATTATTATAGGATCTATTAGTTTTATATTAGGAAGTATAGGTATAGTTTTACCAATTCTTCCAACTTTTCCATTTTATTTATTAACTTTAATATGTTTTGCTAAAAGTTCAGATCGACTTCATCAATGGTTTATTAATAGTAAATTTTATAAAAATAATCTTGAAGACTTTGTTAAAGGTCGAGGTATGACGATTAAAACTAAAGTACAAACTATTTTATTTTTAACGATATTAATGGGTATAGGATTTATT